>CM031573.1:17569933-17834416 GCA_018467065.1 Ephestia elutella
ACCATTCAGTAGAACTCACTGGTTGAAATGGATTGATCCGTGCGTGGTGGGGCACGATCCCTTGCCGTGGATAGGCTAGGGCTGGTCCTTAAGCCGTGACATGTGGAATGAGAGCTGACATCGAACGCGTGAAGATCTTGTGAGGTTGTGGAAGAGAGAAAATAAAAAGTGTTTTAAGTATTGATATTGGATATTATTTCCTGCTCACTTCTGAACTATCCTAACAATATAGGTATAATAATTGTTTTGAAAGTTGTGTAAATTTCTCCATGCAAGGACTTTATGCGTAAAATACACAACTTTGAAAAAAGTTTTTGCGGAAAAGAAAAATTTTAATAATAAAAATAACGTGCTCTGGCATAATGAACAGTATATAATTTACAGCAATAAAGCAAGTTAAAATTATAGTTCGAACTACTAATAAAAAAAAAACTACGTTGTGTGATGATAAGTTTCTTTATTTAATAAATACTTCAACTAATTTAGACGTCCTGGTTTAATATAGGTTAATTCTCTCAAATTCTGGTAGCCGTACTTATTTAAGATTTGGTTTGTAGAAATTAGTCTTTGGGTCCCTCCGCCATTTTGGTTTTTCACCGCAGTAGTCATAGATCTATTGATAATTATACTTATAGATAGAACTATGACTGCACTCGTGTCTCGGAACATAAAATTGACATACATCTCCACAAATGTACAAGTCTGGCTAAAATTTCGAAAAAACATGTACCTGAAAGAATTTCCTTAATTCTAAAATGAAAATGCAAAGCAAAAGACCCTCAACCTCCTGGATATGAAGTGTCGATATACGGTGTCACAAACACTCCCATTTTATTAAGCCCCGGTTGACCGATGCGATCAAGTGCCTGATCTTATGGACACTTTATCAAAAAGCGTAAAATTTCGCGTAAAACCCACGGTCATGTGGATGGAACAGATTTTATGGTGACACCTAGACGGTGGCATGAGTAAGTAAATTGACATGGGGAAGAGTTATACATACACCCACCTAAAATTTTCTGCATAACTCAAAGGTTGGCTGGTAGATAATGCTTTAACATTAAGCCCTCCTATTGTACGTTTACTCTGTATTTTTGTACAATAAAGGTTAAATAAATAAATAAGTAAGAGTAGACATTTATTAAATCATATATAATCGAGTTCGGACTATTTTCTCTAGCCTTTATAAAAAATTGGATTCGTACAAATTGGATAATATATTCCAGCAAACGCGAAGATCTTCTTGTCTAGATTGTAAAAGTCAATCAAGAGAATTAAAGGATAAACTTGGGTGGGATTCCACTCATTAGCGATTGGTTAGCAACCTGTCAATAAAAGTATAATCACTAATCTTCATTCCACTAATAAACGTAAGTTTAGTGGTAGTGGTATCCTGCTAAGCGTGGCCTTCTAGCCTCAAGAATCGAGGCTCTGTCTAGTCCGTAAAGGATAAAGACGTAATACTTTATCTGTATCAATATATTTTACTCTGTGTTATATATTTGCTCATGGCAAACATACGGGAACCGAAGGCATACCTGACTTTACGATAGCAGTTAAGTTTTAATGCCTCTTCGTTTGGGGTTCATTTTAGACCTCGTGTTAGACCAAATTTAATAAACGTTAATAGAGATAACCTAATTGTAAAATGTTTTCATAAAATAAACATCCGTAATACTGTCAGTATCCTGTACTTTTTTTTACTATATGTTCCCGCATAGCTCCGCGTCATTTAAAACCGATTTGAAAAAAATAGTTTTTGTTTGGAAGGGTACCTATTTGTTTCAACAAATAGTAGAAAACGAAATGGAAAATGATTCAAAAGTGAGTGTGATTAAAATAACATCTCAAAACAAGAATCTTAAAAATTCTCTTCATTTGTTAGTACTTTTTCGTGTAATTTAAATAATTTATTCTGAAAACATCGTTTGGTCGTCTAGACGCTGATTTTTGGCAAAGTCAAGGCTACATCGTCCTCGATAGTGAAGTTTAATGTACACTCGACTGCATATTAAGGTTGCGAAATACTGAAATGAGCACTGAAATAATTTTACGGTTATTGCAAAAATTGTACTGCAAATGTAAAATAGAAATATTGCAAATTGCTATTTAGACTTAAATTGGTAGTTGAGTTCTGTGATCGGCTACCATGTTTAAAATTCGTTTTAAAATATGTCCACTTCTCGAATGTTTGTTTGAAACTATTCTAGCTAATTATATACATTCGAGAAGTGTAAAAGTATTTTTTTTTATAATTAAATAGGTACTTTTTGTTTTTCCATTTACTTAACGCCATTTTGAATATTCTAGTGGCGTTGAGTAAATGGAAAAATTTGCGATGAAATTATTTTTAAGTATATAAAAAAAATTCTAAAAATCTATGATCGTTGCGAAAATGGTTGTGTTATTTTTTACATTTTTATTTGAAACGACAGAGCATTACTATCTAGGTTATATTATAGACAATATTCAAGTATATCTTCATTGAAACTATTAGATAAAATCATTATCAAATTTAAGAAAGAGGCACTTGTCAGTTGGGGTTCTGTCATTTTTCTCTCCATTGCTTCACATAAGAGAAGATTGAAAAAAATAAAGATCATAAATTAAAGCATTTACTGAGCCAACTGTACCGAGAACGAATTGATCTTGCATGCAACTCTCAACGTTAGTTGGTTGGTTTCCAACCAATAAATCAAAAAGCCATGCATGTTTGTATGAACTTCAACATTATCATTTCCTTGTCTTCTTGGCAGATGTACAATAGGAAAGTTTAATTTACATGCATGAGATAGCCTTTTTTGTTGGTATGTGCCATTAATTGAAATGAAATATTTTTATAACTTTTTATACTTTGGTACAAAACTGGTACTTTGGTAGTCTAGACAAAAAGAAAAGTATTTTGGATTATCCAACCAAATAGATTGGTTTACGTCCATCACTATCAGCTATTTTTATTACTGATACTGATTCCCCACTGCTGGGGAACTAGCCTTATTACAGACGGGACCAAAGGCTTTGCACTGAGGTTGTATAAAAAGTTTTACATATAAAATATCTTATAAAAATAAATTTCCATTAGAAAGTGAGTTTGTTCGTTTATTTGTTTGTTTGTTACCCCTTCACGCTT
Organism: Ephestia elutella; assembly: GCA_018467065.1. Lineage (NCBI taxonomy): Eukaryota > Metazoa > Arthropoda > Insecta > Lepidoptera > Pyralidae > Ephestia > Ephestia elutella. The sequence continues at coordinate 17,573,064 of CM031573.1, forward strand.
TATCTACTGAAGCTACTACTATCTTCCTGAAATTTCTCATACACATAATGTACATATAGTTATAAGTACTGAGAAGAACAGTTCCCGTGAGAAATTCACGCTAGCCCAGCCGCGGGCAAAAGCTAGTCCTAACTAATTGTATTAAAAATACAAAAGTGAGTTTGTTTATTTGTTTGCTACCTCTTCACGTTTTAATCTACTGAATCAATCTTCCTGACATGTTACATACACATAGTATATAAATACTGAGTAGCAAATCACCCCGGGAAAAAGCACTTTTTCCGTGGAAAGCCGCGGGCAAAAGCTAGTAAAATACAAATTTCCACAAACATATACTCGTATCACAATATGACTGAGACCCGCAACAGTTAGTGAAAGGCGGAGTTCCGCAATAGACCTCCACAGCACCGGGGGGCAGGTATAACTTTTAACGAACGAACACTAAGGGTTCGCAATTTCGGGCCAGGCGTCGGCGTGGCGGGCGAATTATGAATGTGGAGTACGAATCATGGACAAGTAAATTCATTTACTCAAAAAAAAATTAGGTGTCAAGCAGGCGCCCCAGTCAGTCGCCCTAGTTATTGCTGGAGAGGCACTGTGGAGGCTGATTGAGGAGTATTCTAAATACTGATCGAGGCTGATCTATGTGAGCTAGGAGCAGGCAACTGGCGAGCCAAGAGCCGAGCGAAACCAAGCGCGCAGAAGTCAATAGTGCTGTCTCGTTTCGGAGGCCAAGGTCGACTTTGGGGTATCTGAGCCAGCGGAATAAGTAAGTAGTAAAAAAATTACATAATTTACAACAAGCTTCGACAATGTGTTCGTTAAAAAAAAGGTAAAAATAAATCAGTCAAAAATGCCCCGGATTGTACCCGGTTCAAAGGTACCCATTATGCTTGCCGCGTTTCCTCTTTGATTTGCTCTATAGCCTTTGAATCAGGCACCATCCGGAGCGGTAGTCATATCCACGTCATAGTCATGTTTTTGTTATCTGTAGAAATGATTACGAATTTAGATATCGTATCGCTACGAATCAATGTAATTTTGGTTTACCCTGATGCTACCTGAATATCCACCCCATCAGTTAGCCCACTATTCAGCTAAGCGTGGCCTTTTCGAGTCTCACGACTCTTGGCTCTGTCTACCCCGGAAGGGATAAAGACGTGATTCTGTATATTGTATCTGGAGAAAAATATGACACTAGCGTTTTCTATACACACTCGATCAGTAGTAAAAGTAATAGACATAATTTAGGGGTTTTCAAGACAAGAGTGAATATGCATATTTTGAGTTTGCGTGTACAACCCTAGATCTCAACCCTAGGCAAGATTGAGGTCAAACGCACTCAAATCTATACATATAATAAGACAGTAAAAATATTTTGTCTGTACATTTTGTATTTTTGACTGAAATAGATAGAGGGACACAGCATTTTCTGATGACGTATAAAAATTGAAGATCTGGAACATCTCATGAAAAACTCCAAGAGAGACTTTTCATTTAAGCGAAACTCATGCGGGCGAAGCCGGGGCCGACAGTTAGTTTCTAATAAAAAAAGATTAGTAAAGATGCCTCCTCCACAATTATTCTCACATCGGCCATCGGAAGCATTGACTGACGTGTCGCCGATAAACAAGCAAGGCGCGCGGCGTCGCTTGTTTCCTGACAGTTCATGTACTGTGCGAGTGTGATGTGACGGCCATTGTAGATCGGACGATAACGGAAATTAAACAGTTCTACTTGGGGGCTGAGGAGATTTTGAACGATAGTGTTGATTACTATCATTTTTATAAATTTTAGTCTCTATTTTTTCATAAAAAATGCACGGTGAATCTTGAAAGAGATTATGATGGTAGGCATCATAAATAGAACCTGGTAGTGTCAAGCGGCTGTGCTACGGATAAGAAACGAAGTTTTCCAGTTGCAACGCAACGTGCAACGATTAAAATCGAAAACCTTCTTTCATGATTTCGTGGTAAGCATATCATACATACCATATCATAAATGTTTTGTATAGTTATAACGTCAACACTATGTTATTGCTACTCTTGTCATAGTACCTAATACAATAGTAGCCAAACGGGCGTCGAGATTGCCAACATAACATTACGCACATACGCCCACGCTAAACCAGCCATTCATGAAACCTAACGTCATCTAGATTAATCTGCTGATACATAAAATAACTATTTTCGTTTGCTGAAACAGAATCACTTTTGGAGTAGGGTTTTTGGGACTAGGACCACTGTTTTAAACGCCACCTCAGAATTAACAGACGGACAACAAATTGATCTTCTAAGGGTTCCGTTTTTGCCTTTTGAGGTGAGAATCCTAAAAAATATATTAGATGCTGTAGTCGGCACCCTTGAAAACTAATTCATAAAAGATAATTTAGTACTACTAGTACTACATTAATTTTATGTAGAGTACCACCGCCCATAGGGCAGTGAAGTGAGAATTTTCAATCCTGACAAATCTTGAATGGTCTTCCTTATCCTTGGACAGGGTTAAGGCCGGTTACATTACCAAATGGCCTTGGGGTTAATGACCTCATTAAGGTGGCTGCTTGCCAAGAACAACTGAAAGATGTTACAGCATTAATAAGAAAAATCTCGTATATGTAAGATGCCAGTGACAAAAATACCAATATCTTAAGAAAAACAGGGTAAACTCGACATAATTAAATTGTGATAAACTACTTCTTGCAAAACGACCAAGCAATGTTTTTGCTACATGTTAAAAAGTAAAGAACCTCCGTGTCTGTCTATCTGTTCGCGAAATACTCAAAACACTGCTGAAGGGATTTTCATGTGATTTACTCCTATGGACGGGGTAGGTCCCCGTTGTATTGACTGGCACCATTAATAGTGCAGTGAGAGGAGACCCATGAGGAAGGAATCGGTGTTAAATTTACGCGGACTAAACAACGGGCGCCTCAATAACCTCAGAGCCTCAGAGCTGACAACTGGCGAGACCTGGTGCAAAAAATGGCGTCATCTCGTGTCGGAGGCCAAGATCTACTTCGGGTCGCTGCGCCCCAGTAGTAGAAGTAATAGTAAACAACGGACAAAAACTTACAACTACAACTAGAATTGATGCCTAAAATTTAATTCTGTTGTAGGTATGTGAGTGGAAGAAGGATCTGGTAGAAAAAGCCAAGTCCGCCATTTACATGTTTTTTGTAAAGAAGTTAAATAAATAAATCTTCAGAGTCATAAGTGGCTGCGGTAACATAACGCATCTAGACCTTTCTAAATACTTTTTCAAATTTCTGTGATACCATTTCTCATGCATCATCCCTTTTAACCTTCGCCATGATGTGTATCGATTTGTTTATGAAACTCTCCGCAGACTCAGTGGCGCCACTTTCATTGTTCTTATTACTTATGCCTGTGCTTATGCTCATCGTTTATGTGGGAAAGTAATTTTCTGGTGATAGGATTACATAAGCATTGCGAAAAAAGGGGATGTGATTTTCAGTGAATGTTTTCCTTTGCGCTCATTTTTGTTTTTCTTTTTATTGTAATTAGGCGGGGCATTTAAATTTTTTTTACCGACAAATTCCTACAACCATGATTCTTATACTTAACATTATTTTGATGTTTTTAGACATCCTTATATAAAAAAAAAAGAATTTTGATGATCCGATATGAAATGGGAGGGGTAAATAAACTATACTGAATTGCTCGTAAACAAAAAAGTTTACAATAGAGATTACTGTTCACAAGTAATTAATAAGACTTCATTTACCTGTAAATAAAAGTTGGCCGGTTTATAATAAGGCTTTCTATTCTTAAAATGTATTTTTAACGTTATAAATGTCAATATGGTTTTTATTTAATTACAGGAAATCGGGTTCATAAACATGAGTCGTTTTTTAAAATTAAGATTGAATAATTCACATTACGTACGAATATACAATTTTCTCGACTGTAGAACTAAAAAAAAAAATTAAAAGTTAATAAAAAAAAAACTGTTGTAGTCACCCTTATAAAAATTGAGGATATGGTTCATTACAATAGTATACGAATAATATATAAAAGTCACCATTGCTGGATTTTTTGTTTTTGTACAGGATGTTTTTAAAGTACAATAAAACTTTTTTTCAAAAAAGTGAACCGACTTCCATCATAAAACTTAAAATCATAAAATAACAATAAAGAAAAATGTATTAGCATGCTACCTACTGAATGAGGTGAAGTCGGTGCCAAGTGCAGGACTATGTAATTGTTTAGCTAGGCATTTTGTATAAATACATGATTCTAATGTTAATTTAGATTATTTAATATTCAATTTGGCACCGACTTCACCTCATTCAGTAGGTAGCATGCTAATACATTTTTCTTTATTGTTATTTTATGATTTTAAGTTTTATGATGGAAGTCGGTTCACTTTTTTGAAAAAAAGTTTTATTTTATCATTTTTAGTGCTTCTACACCTTTTCATTTTCTTTAATAAAAACTTAAACTTTTCTTTTACTGGTGGCCGAAAATAAAGAATTAAGAATTCGAAACTTTTTATGTCAGTTTGATTTGAAATGTCAGAACATGTCAAATTGTCTATTATTTTTGGCACATAAATAGACCGTGAGCACGCGATGACCAAACCTTCCTTATTTTAAAAATGCTGAATGTTTCTTTGCGTGGTATATACGGATAAAAAATATTAGCGACTAGGTATGAAGTTTGGATCTTAGTTGCTTATGCAGGTAATATGGATAGCAAGGATGATTTTTATAGGTATAAAAAGCACCCTTGGGGCCTTCCAAAGTAATATTAAATTCATCTTTTATAATAAAACAAATATAACTATAATTTAGTAAAGTTACAATGTCTAACAGGGGTTTATATCTGCACCAATTGCCTGGCAATGGATGGCTTGATTTCTTATATTATTAGGAATAAAATCTTTAAAAAACTTTACTAAGGAAATTGAGTTACCACTATAAATGTTATTGCTACAAATAATCTGCCTAAGTAATCATGATCCAACTTTTATAGTCGCTAATCGCTATTTCTATGTTGGGAACATACACAAAAAATCTTTAGTTTTAATAAAATAAGGAAGGGCATGCTATCGCGGGCTTTTGCTCTATAATGCAATGTTGGTATTTTTATATTTTGTTAGGTATCTTTAAAATTACCGAACAGATTCTGACGTGGTTAAAATGGGACCAACTTGGGTATATATCATTACGAATAAAAAAACAATTTCGGAAATCAGTCCACTGTAGGCGGAGAAATCGGCGAACATACATAAAAAAAAAACATACATACATCGAAACATATAACCTCCTCCTTTTTTGGGAAGTCGGTTGAAAATTACAACTCATTAAAAAATCCATTTCGGATTGTTATTTATTGGTGATTTTTTAAATTAAGCTTTAATTATTCGTAAGGAAACATGTAACAAAAAATCACCCTGGTAGGATTTTTTGTTTGAGAGTTATAACAATATGAGTCTTATAATAGCGTTTAAAAAAAAACGGCGGTGGTGATTTTTTTTTACACTTAAATTTGCAGTTGTAATATCATAATCTATGTAGTTTATAAAAATCACCATCGTAGGATTTAATGTGACCACCTCCATACAACTGAAAATTCACAGCCCCGACTAAATGTATTGTTTCCGTAAATGGTGCAATGAAGAGTTGATCTATTACTTTGTAAGAAATAATTGTCATTTTCGGCTATTTGCAAAACCTAAGCACCGCCTTATTTTGACAGTAACAATAACCTAGTGGTAGTCTTCAAGCATTTCTCGAATGGTTGCCTGGAAGAAATTGCTTACAGCGATAAGGCCGCCTTTTGTGCATTTTCTTCTCCCTTTAGTTTTAAGTTGACTTTATCTACAATGTACTTACTTGTGTACAATAAAGTATTTTGTATTGATGTAATCATAACTTAACCATAACCGTACCAGTTAGGCAAAGAGACTTGCACCAGCTGTCAAATAGTACCTATGTCAAAAGTAAACGTAAACGCAAACTTTGAAACTAAACTTAGGTAACCGACATTTCAATTTCGAGAAATGATGATGAAAAAACCTACGATTTAAAATTAACTCTGGCTTGGTACAACCCAAAAATTTCTCGTATTTTTAATTTGATTTAACAATATATGCCCACCCATCCCTCGTCAAATTAAAAATAAAGAGCTATCATTTCTGGCCGTCATGTTGGTACTTTTTGGACATGAAGGGGGAATTTGACATGTTTTGATGGTTTAGAAGTTGTTCAGGGCTGCTTTGGATGTGTCTGTATTTGCAGGTTAAAATTTATAGGTAAATTCCTACATAGCGTGCTAAGTATAACTTTCTATACTTACTTCTTTAGGATCTCAGTAATGCATTTGTGCATCTTATAGTACGTATATCTCGATGGTGTATCTTCTATTTTTAACCCTTGTTAAAGAACCTAATGTTATTAGTTTAAAATATTTATTTACAAAAAAATAGGTACAAAAGGCGGACTTAATACTAAAAGCATTCGTTTCTAGTCAACATTGGGAAAAAACAGAAAGCAAATTAATTAATGTGATAGGTTAGCAATGTAATTTTAGGTTGGGCATTACCTAATAAATCTAGCATTACGACATTACGATTTTATAACTACTGAACCCAAACTACTAATTATTTTACTCCAGCTCCTCAACTCCCAATTGACCGCACATTGCAATATGTATGTAAATAAAAATACCTACGAAAATATTTCCAACTAAAATGCATCCGCCATAAAACGCAGCCACCGAGCCGGAAGCGCGCCCGCCACCGTTTTTCAGCGGCCGACGTATATACTGTGGCCGTCACGCTTTTTACAGGTCGTCTGGATCCCGCCCTTGAAACCATTAGGTAGCACCGTGGTACAGTCAACTACAAGTCAAGTAGCCTTTTATGGACCTTTACACCGTAGTAACAGAGTAGAATTTGCAATGAATTTGGCAAGGTGGATGTGCTTTTGACTGTACAGTGTACACAGCTCCGCTGCGCTTTGAGTTATGTTGTGTTGTGATGTGATGTTATTTTTTACACGACTATCCAAATAGAAGTATAATGATATCAATGTGAATGTAGTTCATAGGTACTCTTTTATATGTATTCATTCAATTCCCTATTAACACCTAAATATAGTTACTTCAATAATCCATACTTCCATACTAATATTATAAATGCGAAAGTTTGGATGTGAGTTTGTGAGTTTGTGAGTTTGTGAATTTGTGAGTTTGTGAGGATGTTTGTTACTCAATCACGCAAAATCTACTGGACGGATTTCGATGAAATTTGGTACAGAGGTAGATAATGACCTGGAATAGCACATAGGCTACTTTTTATCCCGGGAAAAAGCACTGTTCCCGTGGGAAATTCACGCGGGCGAAGCCGCGGGCAAAAGCTAGTGTTTTATATTTACTGCAATGTACACAATTAAGTAACGTTTGTAGAATATTGCAAATCTAAATATCTTTATCACTTAAGTCACTATACGAACCTGTATCGAGGAAGTCAACAAAAGTTAAGACCCCGGAATTAAAATAAAGTAGTTACCCAGTCAGATAGATTACGTTCTATTCGATCAGAGAAATCAGAGACTTAACAATTTATGGACAATATTTCCTCTGTATAATCATAGTTTAAAGTCGACAACCAATGAGCGACTTTCTGACAGCTAAATTAAGAAAAAAGATCAGTATAATAAAGTCTCAACAGACAGCGTTTTGTGAAAGCCGAGTCGTAATAATGGCTGAACCTATATAGTGCGCTTTTTCTTGTCAACCAGAGGCAAAAAAAAACACATAACAGTTTGACAGTTCCAAAAATCACAATATTGATACTTTTTAGTTGTTTTTTTACTAAGTTTTATTTTTTTAATGCCATTACTAAGCGCCATCTATGAAGTCATCTGGAACTTTTTTTTTTTTTAATTTGTGTCACGGAAAATCCCTCATTATAAATCACCTGATATTGATGTAGGTGCTAGAATTTGCCCATAACTTCATCCGCGCGTACTATTACTTCTATCTCGTTCTAAGCGGCTGCGGCGTATTAGTTTTTAATTGGCCCTATAAACACTCCTTATCATTTTTTCCTTATTTCCTATACATGTACCAGACATAGTCCAGTTTTTTTACGAAACACAAACAAACAAACAATTCCTTAGGAAATTTTCTGACTAAAGCCAACCGAAGTTTCCACATTTCTAGTCTCTATAAGTACATTCGTAGGTACTTTTAATGTATCCGGAACCTCTTTACTCCCGGATAACGGATCCTGTCAGGAAGAGAATCCAATAAAACGTTGCCAAGGGAACCATTCACATTTAAATTAAGTCGCTAAAATGGTACTTAACTAACTCTATGAGCTACAAATTACCATGATTTCGGATTTTATTATAGAAAATTTACATACGTAAACATGGACTGGGTATTATTTTCATATGACGGTATAGGTACTTACAGGTTTTTGGACAGTCGGTAAAGACAAAGTTCAAAGTTGATTGCGAAATGTCGACGTCATGCATTAATTAGCTGGCATCTCATGTAATATGTGTATGGCTTCATTTAAGTGAATTTTAATAAACTGATTGGATTTTCGAGCGATCCAATGAAAGACGCTCTGTGTCGTTTCTGGCTCAGTGGCTCTCCTCAGCGTGGGAATGCGGCCAGCATTATGGGGACCTTTGGGCCAGGTTCGACACAGGGTCTAATAGAATAATACTAATACCTAATTATGTTTTCTTTTGACAAAACTTGTTGCGGATGTATTTCTGTAAACTTTTTGACGAAGCTTGTAGATATATTTCTATGGATTTTTGGACGAAGCATATTGCTGATATATATTTTTCATCATATTTTATGAGGCGTGTTGCTTATAATTATTTCTACTTCTACATGTTATATGTTTTTATTTTAATAAAAAAACTAAGCTACTTATTTCTACATAAGAACTCGAACTACATAAATTAGTTAATACCCACACATCGTCTAATATTCATCAAGTTTTCAATTTAGAATTAATTAGCTCTCACAACCCACAGACTCCACAAAGCGACCACGCGTGAAAGAGTAAAAAAAATCATATGCTAATAGGAAATTGACTTCCAATTGTCCATCGCGTCTTGTTTCATAAAACGGCAATTTGGCGCGAGCCTGGATCAAGCTGGTTGCAGCGAGGGTGCATAAAAAATACGATTATTTCTTTTGGAGCCAGGTAGAGTAGGCCCCCAGAAATCCCAGAATTACTTGGGAATATATATTTTTTAATAAAAAGAGTCTACATTCTTGAAAGGCCGGAAATTTTATTTTTTATTTTATTGCAGTTGTCCATGGGCAGTAGTGATCTATATCGTATGTTAAAAAAAGGAAATACTGTATGTATTGCAATTGTCAATGGTAGACCAAAGGGGGACACCCGGAATTTATTTTTTTCGAAATGGTAATCCTACTATCCTACTATCCTAAAATATTACAAATGTGCGAACGTTTGGAAGTGAGGTTGTGAGGATGTTTGTAACACAATCGTGTAAATTCTACTTGACGAATTTAGATGAAATTTGGTACACGGGTAGGAAATTTCCGGAAATAGCACTTAGGGTACTTTTATCCCAAAATTTCCACAGGGGCGAAGCCAAATCATTTTTTTATGGAGAAAATGGTCTGTATTTGGAACCAGGAGGAGTATATCTGTTTAGGGGGTGAGGATAGGCTATGGGGGGCCTGTAGGGGGCGAGCAAGACGACTGTGAGGCGCCAGTGGTTAGTCTCACATGATTGGAGACAGTCGCCGGATAATTGTATGTCAAAAATGCTGACGTTCTGATCGGATGTTTCGCCTATTTTCCATTTGTTGTATTTATTACTAGCGATCCGCCCCGGCTTCGCCCGTGGTACATACACAGCCTGTTGCTCAGGGATAACGTAGCTAGCTTTCTAACGGTGAAAGAATTATTAAAATCGGTCGATAAGTTTTTACCATATTATATTTTTATGTAACTTTATATTTTAGATTTTACTATTTGTATTATTAATGGATATGTGGCTAATCTGACTCACATGAGGTGAGTTATATAAGGGTCACCATTAAATTAACAGATTGACCGAAGTACTGTACCTACTTGATTCGGATGGGTACTTGGTAGATTTGTACCAGAAGGGCTGGTAAATGAAACGCGTGTTCACTGTTTAGTAAGTAAAGTCAGACTGTCCTTTAATGGATGTTTTAAGTTAAACGTTAACAGTTGTAACGGAACATTATCATAAAAAATGGTTGTACAAATTATTTGGAATTCCGTTCGGCAATAATCATAAAGTAAGTTGCCGGTTGTAAACAAGTTGTATAAGTTGTCGGTCCTTTGTTGCGAAGGCATTGTGCATTTTGTTAATTGCTTTACGATGCCTTTGCAAAGCTTAGGTGCCGTTAGATCCCGTGGGAATGCCACGGAACGCCACAATCCTCCACCCTTAGAAAAAGCTAGAAATTTAAAATTATAGATAATCGTCCTTTAGTATATAATTAGTTACATGATATAGGTATTTCGGACAAAATAATTAATTTTAAATTTATACAAAAATATTGGAGGAACAATGTGGCTTAAAATTAAACATTTATGGTTAGTAACTTGTTAGTAACAATAAGTAGTTGTCTATATCTAGGTTAGTAGTTAATACATGAATTATTAGAAATTTACAGTATAGACTTATGTACTACTTAATTAATTTTGATAAATTGCTAAAATATTGTCTTTGTATACCGGCACTTTAATTCACTTTGTTATCACTAGTCACTGCACAATAGACACGAAGTAATGATGACGCTCGCTGTATATGCAGCACGTGGTCCTTTCGTATTGCCGATAGAAGGCAGGCTGTTGCATCTTCTAATCGGTGAAGTTTGGACACGTGTATTATAAGTTGAATTTTACCACCTTTTTTACGGTGCGCCCGGAACGGGTTACTGTTAGGTTCGTCTGTGGAATGTCGTTCTTTGCTGATATGATATCTGGTGCCGGTGGTACTGGTGCTGGTGTTTTTAAAGGTTTTGTGACCAACACGTTGTCATCCATTAATAAATAAGCTGTTTTGAGACGGTCGAGCGATATTGTGACAGGCTTATTATTTATTTTTATGGTATAGTATTTAGGGTTTCTTTTTAGAACTTTATACGGGCCTTCATAGGGAGGAACAAGCGATTTATGAGTTTCATTTCTAACGAACACATGTGTAGCATTGTTTAGGTCCCTATGAATAAAAACTTTATTGCCTTGATTGTGGTGGCTCGACTGTCCGGTGTGTGAAATGGATGAAAGAGTTTGAGCTAGGTTCGATGTCTCGCAGGTGATAATATCAGAACCTGGCATTGTTATCTGTTGTATCCTAGACAAAGTGTCAGCTGCGGTATTTTTATTGCCCTCTATGTATTGTATCTTATCGCAGAACTGAGAAATAAAATCTAATTGTTTTAAATGTCTAGGTGAGTTTGATGGAGAAACTTTTTTTGTTAGTGCGTATGTTAAGGGTTTATGATCTGTTAAAACTATTAATTCCCTACCTTCTATATTATACCTAAAGTGCTTTATTGACATATATATTGCTAAGAGTTCTCTATCATACGTGCTATATCTAGACTGTGTTTCAGTTAATTTTTTAGAGTAAAAACTTAATGGTTGTAATTTACCATTTATTTGTTGGTTTAATGCTGCGCCTACGTAACTACCTGAAGCGTCCGTCATTAAAATTAGCGGTGCGGAGGGATCAGGGTGTGATAACATTGTAGCGGCACTTAAACTTTCTTTACACTGGCTGAAAGCTTTTATTGCTTCTTCAGTCCATGTAATTTTTGTCTTATCGCGTTTTTTAGAATTGTGTATGTACGCGTTTAATGGTGCCTGTATTTGCGCGGCGTTCGGAATGCTATTTCTATAAAAGTTAATCATTCCTAAGAAACGTCGTAATTCCTCGATATTATTTGGTTGAGGATAATTAATTATAGCCTGAACTTTTTTATTGCTGGGTATAATACCTTCAGGAGTAATGTGATAGCCTAAGAAATCTAGTTCGGGTTTACCGAATTCGCATTTTTGTAAATTAATTGTGAGACCATAATTGTTTAGTCTCTCTAGGACTTGTTCTAGGTGCACTAAGTGTTGTGATTTTGATTCTGAACCTATAACAATATCATCTAAATATGGGAATGCGAAATCTAAGCCTTTGAGGGCGTTATTTACAAATCTTTGGAAATCCTGAGCTGCGTTACGTAAACCAAAGTTCATCCGAGTAAATTCGAACAAACCGAACGGTGTTATGACGGCAGTTTTAGGAATATCTTCTTCGGCCATCGGTATATTAAAATAGGCTTTTCTAACATCTATTTTTGAAAATATAGTTTTTCCCTTTAACATATAAGTGAAATCTAATAGTCTAGGTAAAGGGTAGCGATCAGGAGTAGTTTGTGCGTTAAGCCTGCGATAATCACCGCAGGGTCTTATTTCTTGTTCTCCTTTTTTAGTTACGCAAACGAGAGGGTTAGCCCAAGGGCTATTCGAGGGTCTACAAATACCTAATTGCATCATTCTTTCGAATTCAGCTTTGGCTGCTTTGTATTTCTGTGGATTAAGTGGGCGTGCCTTCTCGTGTACTGGAGGTCCGGTAGTATAAATGTGATGTTTCACGTCATGCTTAGGTTCTAATAAGAAATTTTCCATTTTAGTAATGTTAGGAAACTTTTTTAAAATAGCGTGATATTCGTCGTTCTCGTTTATAGAACGAACAGTTGGTTCACTAGATTGAAGAACATTTATTTGACGCGAAAATGAAGTTACTTTGTCGACTAGTTTTTTTGCATGTAAATCGACCATTAATTTGTTAGCGGCGAGAAAATCTGCACCGATAATAGATTTAGAGACGTCGGCTAATATAAATGTCCATTGAAAAGGGCGACGTAAACCTAAATCAATGGTAATGGTTTTTTTACCATATGTAGTAATTTGGGTACCGTTAGCTGCATACAGGGTATAATCTGACGTTCCTGTTCGCTTTTTCGCGGCTAGAACGGAAACATCAGCGCCTGTGTCTATTAAAAATTGAGTACCTGTAATTTTATCACTAACGCATAATCTATATGACTTTTCAACCTCAGCAACATTTATGTTCGCCGGTGTCGAAGTCGTGTTTGCAGGATTATTTTTATAATTATTATAACTACTACAATATTTGGTATCGCCACATTTGCGCGCATTTGTTAAGTAAGTGTAATGATAATAGCACATGTAGTTTGGATCGCCAGGTTTTAAAGTTTGATCGGCAAAATCCCTATGATTACTTTTATTTTTGGTGCGCGATTTATAGTTATTTTGAATAGGGTGGCGTTGTTGGCTATGGTCTCGCGATTTATGGCCCTTGTCAGTTATCTTATCTAAAATGTATTTAACTTCTGATTGTAAGCTATTTAATTTCGCCGAAACATCAGAAGAATTTATTGTAGATACATATTTTTCATTAATAGAAGCCGTTTGAAATGGGCAGTTAGTGTTTTCTAATATTTTATCTGCCATTATTGCGAGGTTATTTAAACTAATTTTGTCTGCGTCGCACGCGGTTAGTATTGGTTGTATTGAGTTTGGCAGATGACTTATGAATAAAATTTTAAGTGTGTCATCTGCGATACGATTGTTATTAAGTTCCCGCATACGTCTAAGTAATCGAGTAGGTTTTTGGTCTCCGAGTTCTAATTCGTTTAGTAATTTGTTAAGTTGACGAGACTCGGATTCCTGACAAACATATATTAATCTATCTTTTAAAGTGTTAAATATATTTACAGTTGGCATATTTTCTAGAATGTCGCTAATATCGCTCAATTCGTCTTTACCCAACTTAGATATTAATATTTGACTTTTGTGGAGGTCACTAACCTTATGTATGTCCACGATGGCGTTAAACTGATGAAACCAGAGTCGCGGCTGCTGTCGCCAGAACTCCGGTATTCTTGACATCAGGGCGAGTGCAGCTGCGGCCGCCTGTGCTTCAGCAGGTGATGGGCTCTGGGCTGCGTAGTCGCTGTCGTTGTGTGACATCGTGGTCTTGATAATTGCTGGCAGGACGCTCGTATTATTGAGTCTGACGCTGATTGTAGAACACGACGTCGTAGATTGCGCAGATTTCTTGATCACGACGATTTGTAGATCGCGTTGGTATCACGTCGATTTGTAGATCACGTCGATATCACGTCGGTTTGTAGATCACGTCGATATCACGTCGGTATGTCACCACTTTACCATATTATATTTTTATGTAACTTTATATTTTAGATTTTACTATTTGTATTATTAATGGATATGTGGCTAATCTGACTCACATGAGGTGAGTTATATAAGGGTCACCATTAAATTAACAGATTGACCGAAGTACTGTACCTACTTGATTCGGATGGGTACTTGGTAGATTTGTACCAGAAGGGCTGGTAAATGAAACGCGTGTTCACTGTTTAGTGAGTAAAATCAGACTGTCCTTTAATGGATGTTTTAAGTTAAACGTTAACAGTTGTAACGGAACATTATCATAAAAAATGGTTGTACAAATTATTTGGAATTCCGTTCGGCAATAATCATAAAGTAAGTTGCCGGTTGTAAACAAGTTGTATAAGTTGTCGGTCCTTTGTTGCGAAGGCATTGTGCATTTTGTTAATTGCTTTACGATGCCTTTGCAAAGCTTAGGTGCCGTTAGATCCCGTGGGAATGCCACGGAACGCCACAAGTTTTTGACTTTTTTCGTTCGTACAAACCATAAATACAAAATTTTGATCTTTATGATACTACTACTAACTTTCGCCCGCGGCTCCGCCCGCGCTTATGTTGATCCCTCGGGAACCGTACTTTTTTTAGGGATAAATGGTAGTCTATATCCTTCTCTGGACCCCTGAATATGTGTATGCAAAATTTTCAGTAGAAAAGCGTGAAAAGTTAACAAACAAACAAACAACACTTTCGCATTTATAATATTAGTTAGGATTATGAAGTATGATGATGAAAATAATTATTTTTATTATTGTTTTTAACGCTTCAAAAATAGAGATAAAGATACCAGTATTCAAATATTAGTAAGCGTGAGAAAATAAAAAAATGAAAAGTTTTGTTACTAAAATATTAAAGAACTCTGAAATGTATTTTAATTCTTTATTTCTGTGTGTGGATTGTTTTCTACATCTCAGTGTTTCTACGCTCTAAAGTTCTAAACAAACAAACAACAATTTCAAGTAGCACACAAGAAACCACTTGATCTGAAACCCCACATTATCTATACATATAATAAAACAGTAAAAATATTTTGTCTGTACATTTAATATTTTTGACTGAAATGGATAGAGGGAGACCTAAAAAGAACAATAGAAAGCAAAAAAATTTTTTTGGAATTTCTTGTCTGTCTGTCTGTCTGTCTGTCTGTCTGTCTGTCTGTCTGTCTGTCTGTATGTATGTACGCGTTTCACGCAAAAACTACTGGACGGATTTGAATGAAACTTTTTTTGTTGTATAGCTATTAAGCCTGGGCAACATATAGGCTATAATTCATTTTGAAAACTGGAACACCTGATGAAGAACCATAACGGAACAGCTAAACTATAAGTAATATGGAAATGGTGCCTTAACAAAAATCGTTCAACCTGATGAGCATTTTCTGCCGACGTATAAAAATTGAAGATCTGGAACATCTGATGAAAAGCTCCAAGAGACCAGCTACACTATAACATATATGGAAATGGCGCCTTAGCAAAAATCGTTCAACCTGATGAGCATTTTCTGCTGACGTATAAAAATTGAAGATTTGGAACATCTGATGAAGCTCCAAGAGAGATTTTTCATCTAAGCGAAACTCACGCGGGCGAAGCCGCGGGCGACAGCTAGTCGTCAATAACTCAGCACTCCAGGAGATTGCGAGCGGCGCCGGGGCGGCGACACATGTATTTGTCAATATATTATCATTGGCTGTCCTGTTGTTTGTCATTATCTTAGAGATCGATGGATGAAAGATTACCGCTTTTTTCGGCAAATTGGACCAATGATCCAAGAATGAGGAAGCTATCGTCTGAGAGAAGACAGTCTTAGATGGTTTAAAACGGTCATTTTGATGAATTTCTCATTTTCTAAATATTTAAAATTAATCCATAAAAGTGGTCAAATAAGGTTCATTTTTAAATATTTAGGAAATAAATGGATCATATTCCGATTCATTTACGTGGCCGTTTCAATCCCCCTAATTGAAACTCAATACGATACGTGCCAATAAATACCTTTAGGTTTAGGTTGCATCGAAATTTAGTGTCAAAGTTACGGCGTAGTACTTGTATTAATTCTGTAGTTACGGCACAGAATTAATATTAGGTTACGGTTACGTTTACTTCTGTCTAATCTGAGACAGATTTAGCCAAAGTTTCATTTGATTCGTAGAGATACGATATCGAAGTTCGTAATCGTTTCGACAGATGACAAAAACAATTTTCTTCCGTCATCAAAGCGAAAGCGAACGTCAAATGTATGGAAGTAAGCGATAAAACAGTTTGTTACTCTATGGTTTCGAATCGTTTTCTCTATGAACTTGCGATGAAGATGGCGATCGACCACGTGATTTAGCGTTACTTTATGTCATCTCATACATTTAAGCGTTTGCGAACTTCGATTTCGATATTAAAATCTGACTTCGTCTAAGGGTCAATTGGTGCAAGTCAATTCTGCCAAACCGGTACGGTTAAGGTTGCTCATATTATTATATGTATGCAATATGCAATATTATTGAATCTTTTGCCCTGCATTGTCTCAAAATCGAACACCAAATTACACTGTATGCTATATGAGGAGAAGCCATTAGTGTTTTGAATTTTTCATTTTTTGACTAATTCCTAATTTTCATTTCTGAAAAACAAAAGAGACATGGCATCCTTCATCCATAAAAAATACTGTTCCGAGGAATACATTAACTCTACAATTCAAATGTAAAATTTAATTACTCTTCATCTCCCAAAAAAAAAACATTCCATTTAGCTTTTATTCAGTATTCATACCCACGCTTCAAATCTGACAATTATTTATTAATTCATTTCCTGCATTAAGCTCCCTTTAACCCTTCCGAGCACAAAAGCTGAGCTTTCAGGCGCACCGGAAGTGGCCGGGCGGAAGCGACGAAGGTTTGGGCGGTTCTGCACGCCGAATGCATTTACATATGCGCCGGAGCAATTTGTCTTTACAGGGTCTAAATAAAGGAGATACGTGTGCAGGGTTTTGTGAGGTGGAAATATTTTGACATTTTCTTTCGATGAGTTTGTTAATATTTTTTTCTTTTAAAGTGAACAAAATTTATTTAATTTCCGAAGAAAAATAATAGACGGGGCTATGAATTTTCAGTTGTATGAGGTGGTCACATTAAATCCTACGTTGGAGATTCTTTATAAATTACATAGATTATGATATTACAACTGCAAATTTAAGTAGTCACCAAAATTTAATTCCGCCGTTTTTTTTAAACGCCTTTAGATCTCAGATGTAAAAATCCACAAATAAGACTTGTATTGTTATAACACTCAAACAAGAATTTCCACAAAGGTGACTTAAGTAATTTAGAAGATGGGAGCATTAACTAGTAGCTAGGTATATTTTTGTAAATAAGTCTATGCAATAAAATGTAAAGTAAGTTACTCTACATTACATTATTACAAGTAAAAACCGTATTAAAATTCATTCGAATATAGTTTATGAGGTCATTTCATTCGAATATGTTGTGACCTAGTTAAAAAACGCTATACAATACAGCTACTTTAGTCAGCTTAGATATAAACACCATAGAATCCTACTATATACTACTTACTACTATACTACTTATATTATAAATGTGAAAGTTTAAATGTGTGTTTGTGAGTCTGTGAGAATGTTTGTTACTCAATCGCGCAAAATCTACAGGACGGAATTCGATCAAATTTTGTATACGGGTAAAAAAATATGGCACATTCTTTTTATACCGAAATTCCTACGGGAGCGAAGCTCCGGAGCACGGCTAGTACTTAATATTAATACATGCCAGATCGTTATACAATAATAACTGGGGAGGGCAATGGTAATGGAATTATTTAACATTCTTTTTCGATTCAACTAAGTCGATAAAAAAGAAGACCAAAAATAACACCAACTTACTTATTCCAAAGATCGTCAATTCAAACTCGCATACCTGAAACAAAACAAGACATTAAACATCAATTCTGGATCACACTCTCTATGTAATAAGTCTTAAAATCCCTTATTAACTTTGACCTCCATTCTTCACCGTCATATCTGTTCTGCCCTGTTACTCAACTGTGAAAGATGAGTTAAGTTCGCACTTATCAATTATGTATTTCCTGACCCGCTTGCGAACTAAATGGTGCAAGTTTGTGAGGTTCTTGAAGGGAGAGGGGAAATATATGTTGTTATGAATAAAGAAAAAAACTCGTGGTAAGTTATGAATGTATTTATGTTAACGTCATGAGGAGACCAGCGTACCACATGACCAGAAAAATTCTTGAGCTCAAGCCAGCAGACCTTGACAGCAGCAGAAACGTGGGAGACCCCGACTCACATGGATGAAAGCCATAGAAAGTGACCTGAAGAAAAACAACATTGACCCTAAGACGACCCAGAATCGCTAGTTCTGGAGAAAAGTGGTTAGGAGAGCCGACCCCAATTAAAATGGGAAGAAAGCCGGTGGAAGAAAAAGAAGTTATGAATGTATTTAGCACATCTAGTACTAACTTATAATTAATTAATTTTATAAAAATTAAATAACACAATTTTTAATACAAAACCCAAGCCAGATTTTAAGTTAAATCTTGAAAAATGCAACCGTGAAAACCGTATTAAATTAAATTTAGTAATTTCAGCGTGATGCGGATAGCCGGATACAAACGTACAGACATACAGAGAGACAGTCAAAATCGTTTTGGCTTCTACTGGCCCTGTTAGGACCCCTTTTGTTTTTTTTGTTTAATATTTCCTACTTGGCCAGTTTTATTATTATGTATACTTGTATAGATTTCTGCGAAATAAGAAAGGGCGAAGGGACATTTTTGCGCCATTTTCTGATGACTCACAATATATCTGATGATTCACTTAAAGGAGCTTTTATTATTAGTCACAGTAGAACCTTCCTACCTACAGCCCTTCGCAACGTTACGAATTTGGGCTTACATCAAAGCTCAATTTTGCTGTCAGCGTCACATTACGAATGTATGGAGAGTTAGGGCTGTCAACGCCATGTGGATTTTAATTAATCAGTTTTAATGACATTAAATTTATACTAACAATGTTTGCAGGGATGTGCTTCAAAGAATATTTGGTTGGTTTTTGTTTTGCTGAACTGTAATAGAAATTATGTCTCTAAAGTTGAATGTAAAAATTTAAAAGCATAGTACTACTTTAAGCTACATCATAAAAGACTAAAAGAACATATTATATGCGTATATTGGTAAGTCTATGCATAATATGTGGTCAATTTTGTTCAAAATGATGGTTTTAGTCTAAGTTTCATCCACCAAATAGTGGCGCTGAATGTTTATTATATTTATTTAACTTTATTACATAAATATACTCGTAACATAAATATAAATGGCGGACTTATAGTTTTTTCAACCAGCCAACCAGTCAACCAACTGGGTAATTAAGAAAAAGTTTTTCAAATATCCGCTATATTTGAAATAGTAAAAAACGTAAACAAAATATTTCTAAAAGTATTTTCCATTGACAGCCCTATCCCTGTTCACCCCACCGCACGCGTTAATACCGCACACCTTTCTATTTAACCGGTGTCGGTTAATAAACAATGACTTTGTAAACTCATTACATGAGCTTGCCGAATCATTTGTTTTTACTTAATTATGCACTCAAAATGCCTAGAGACCAATTTTTGAAAATTGTTTGAATATTTCAAAAGAGATTTCGTCAAGGAAAAATTGACATAAAATAATTACTTTTTTACACGACTGACCAAAAAAGGAGTGTTATGTTTTCAGGGTTCATGTATGTATGTATGTATGTAAGTTTCTTTATTCCACCATAAGTCCTGAACGGCTTAACAGATTTTGATGTGAGAGGTATTTTTAGATTCCTTGCATTCCTCCGAGTGACATAGGCTATATAACATCATCATAAAAACAAAATGGCGGATTATATATTCGATAAATAGCAGGCCAAAAAAAAAAATTTGATCAATCTTATCGTGTGGGGTATCAAATTGAAGGGCTTTAAAAGGCGATTTCAAAAATATATATAACTTATATGTTTGTATGTACTTTTTGTGTAAAAACTTGTCAGTCGTGTTTTTTATTTTTAATAATTAGCTTGTTTCACTATGTACTAGCATTTCAGAAATACCCTGAAGAATTATTTTAAGACAATTAGGTCTAAATAGGTCAATATAAAATATCAAAGACTATCTAGTCTAGGATACCACTAGTAATTTTATGACGTCAACTAACAAAAAACAAGTATACGACGATTTAAAAGTGCTATTTTTGAGCCCATTTAAATAAAATCATTTTCATTCATTGAAACTCTTTAAATATACAGGGTGTTTTTTAAATCATTGGCATCCTTTCTACTGGTGAAAGTACTCATGAACATGAGCAACTTTTTGTATGGGACCGACTCAATCCGATGGAAAAAAAAAATCTGCTGTTCCATACTATTTTCCAATACCTACTCACCCGAAATGTATGGAACAGCTGATTTTTTTTTTCCATCGGATTGAGTCGGTCCCATACAAAAAGTTGCTCATGTTCATGAGTACTTTCACCAGTAGAAAGGATGCCAATGATTTAAAAAACATCCTGTATAGTCTCACAAAAATCAAGACTGTTTTATCGTCACAAACTTTCGTACGCCGCAACACGGCTCAAGACATGTCTAGGAATCTAGAACTTAGAACAGAATTCCCTTTTGGCACTTGAAGCAAGTTAGAACAGCTGCTTTGGACGCGTCGGATTTGTACGAATATGCACGGATTCGTCTTTTATGTTTCGCAAATTTATTCTTTACAGAGTTTCTAAAGCGAGGGTACGGGGAAGATTCATAAATTGTTTCAACTTTATAGGAACCCATGGCAGATGTCTGAAGATCTTCTTCGTATGCCTTTATGCCGATTGTGGAGCAAGCGGATTTGTCAAGCCATATACATTATTGTATATTTAAATACTTTAGTTTTAAGAAACATGCCAATATTTTTTTTCTTTTGACAGTGCAGTTGTAGTCAGGCATTTCTCTCCATTTCTCCTGGATCTGAAGATATTTCTTTTATTAAACTTGCTATGAACGTAAGCTTCATGTACTTATATGAAATTTATTAATGCATTTATTGCACTAATTCTCTGGTGATAATAAAAGCATAGGCCAAAAATTATATTTACAAAAAAAATCGTTAATGTGATGACTGTATTTATGAATGATCTTTTCAAATCAATTCGCTATGGTAATATCAGGTAGGGTTATTTTTTTATTATAGCTAGCTAATTTTACCATCCCAATTGTAAGCAAAAACCTCCCCATCCTCTGTCCATGGTTCTTTGTCCTAGGTTTTTTCCAGATCAGCATTCTAGGAGCTGTTTGGATATGTTTAAAAAAACCGCGAAAATAGTATTAAAATGTATGGAAATCCTGAAACTCGGAAAGCTGAGCTAAGTAGCTCTTAGGTTTTTTCCAGATCAACATTCTATGAGCTGTTTGGATATGTTTAAAAAAACCGCGAAAATAGCATTAAAATGTATGGAAATCCTGAAACTCGGAAAGCTGAGCTAAGTAGCCCTTAGAATGCTGATCTGATCTGGTGGGTGTGTATAGCGATCTGGATGTCCTCCATTCTATCCCTGGATGGTCATCATCAGATCACAGCTCAGATCAATCCTGGCGTTGAACCAAGGCTTCAAAGTAACCTCGTTTGTATGAAAATTTATTAGTGTCCCTAATTATCTGACCACCACTGTATATCCTAGCTATAAATTTTGCGATGTAGTGCATCGTAGTGGTTGTAACTCGATTCTTATCTAACACTGACACTCTTAGGTGTTAACAATGAACTGAAAACATTTTTTTTTTAATTTTAAAATGCATAGGTACTGTAGCCAATTTGCAACTTTAAAGTTTAATTAATACCCCACAAAACTCTATTCCACAGTAAAAAACAGTCCAAAAAGTTCCATTAAAAAAAGCCATTTTCGCGACTGGCGATACAGCTCCCACAAAAGGTTTGCAGCTATGTGTATGACACTTCATTTAATGAGTTCAAAACTTGTGCCGGCGGTTGTATGTAGTTAAATATTCGCGGTTTAATTAATGTTGTCGCGTTGGTTTAAATTAACCGCGGGAATTGTCAAATCTCAGCGCTGTAGTTGTGACGTTTTGTTTGCTGAATTGAATTTAGCTTTATGTTTCGGCTTTAAAACACGAAAATAAGTTGATAAAATTTTATATAAACAATCTGTAGTAAATAATAAGGCTGAAGAGCTATCCTAATCCTAACTAATATTATAAATGCGAAGGTGAGTTTGTTTGTTGGTTTGTTTGTTTGTTACCTCTTCCCGCTTTACCTTCTGAACCAATCTTCCTGAAATTCGCATACACATAGCTGGAAGTACGAAGACATAGGGTACCTTTCAGCCCGGGAAAAAGCACAGTTCCCGTGGGAAATTCACGCGGGCGAAGCCGCGGGCAAAAGCTAGTTTACTATAAAGTAGAATAATCTTTGGACTACTAGTCCAATTTGAAGAACTTCATGGAATATTTTGGTCTTATTTTGTAGTTGTCTAGCTGGTCCAAAGGCTGAGGTACAATTTGTAACTTATCCATATTTACACTAATCTTCAAGCAGCCTATAGCAGTCAAAATTCGTCATCCAACTAGGTTTTCTTAATAACTGACAACTAAACAATAAATACTGCGACAGATAGACAGACTAAACAACTTGTCCATTACGCAAGTTCAGGCGAAGCTCTAAGCTCTAACCGCCCAACATTAAGCTTAGCGAACTTTAGTGGTAAACTCACAGCTTTCTGAAAGTGTTGTAAGTATTTATTGTATTTTTAAAGAGTAGGAATAATAAAGATAGCCCGTTTTTTTTGGAATGGCGAAATATCGGACAACTTTTTTTTTGATGCTTCTTTGAAATATTTCACATTAATAGAATCATCAAAGAATCACATCCATAACCAAAGTATTTCCAAAGATATAGCAACAAACAATTCACATTTTTAAGCGATGTTTGGACGATACCAAAACGCCCCTAACTAAACGTACATTCATATGAGACGTCACGCGTAGAAAATGGACTTTCCCTTAAAGTTTGAACTCAAATAAATTAGCTCTGGATAATAAACTTGTGCTGAAAAGTCGAAAAATGTGTTTAAATATATGTATTCTATCATAAAATTACATATTTTTAACAATTATTATACTCGTACATTGTCCGGTACCCTGTTGAATGTCCATGATGAAAAAAAAAAATCGTGAGAAAACCTGCACACAATCTAACTAGGTCTCTAATGATTGTCATAAAAATATTTGTAATAATATAGTTCGAAATAATGTTTTTTCACATAATCGTAATTAATATAAATTAAAATTAAAATAATATTTTTTTAAATATTTTTTTTAACATAATTGTTTTGTAATAAATACAAATTATCATAAACATAAATAATCATAATATAATTTAATCATAATAGTTATACTCATAATGTACAGAGAAAAGAGAATTCATAATGTACGGATGCACTCAGAAAAAAAGGTAAGATTTGTTAAGTTTTTGTTTTTTTGTTGTTTATGTTCGCGGCTTAGGGGTGGCCCAAGGGCCACCCCCGCCGCATCCTAACCTATACTAGTGTTTGTGTCAACCTAATGTGAAATAGGTATAATCAAATTTTACATAATGTCTTCAAATGTCATCAACAAAATAAAAGATGAACAAAATAAAAAAGAAACTATGTTTATGACAATAACAATTATGACAAATCCATTATGATAAACCATTTTATAAAAAAAATCTGTATGACAATCTATGATTATGACTACACAAATATTATTACAATAAATATTATTTGAATAAAATATTATGATAAAAAAATTATGAGAAAGGCTTTATGACAAACCATATTATGATTATTAACCTTATGAGAAATGAAAGGATCCCAATCTAACTACCTACTCGTGTATAATATCGTACAACTATATCAACGAGATTGCAGAGTAGTCGTATCAATAAAGTCATATCAATCTGACACCAGAAATTCTTCTAGTTAGTAAGAAATATCATTGTTGAAGATATGGATAGGTTATATTTCAGTAGCTTTTGCCCGCGGCTTCGCCCGCGTGAATTTCCCACGGGAACAGTGCTTTTCCCCGGGATGAAAGGTACCCTATGGCCTTCTCAGTACTTCTAACTATGAGTATGCGAAATTTATGTAATGCGTATTTCAGGAAGATTGGTTCAGCAAATAAAACGTGAAGAGGTGACGTGAACAAACTCACTTTAGCATATAATATTAGTTAGGATTAGGATTGGATAAGGAAAATTTCCATGATAAATAACCTATCGCGCTATCGAAATCTATCAATTTTCTACTGAAAATTCCCTGAAGTCCTAGACAGACATGAAATATTTATCGACCACTAAAAATACCTCTCTTTTACGATCAGTATCAAAAGGAAAATGCACTAAACAAATATTTTCTCCTAATAAATTGGATAGTAAGCGAAAGCAACCCGACTATCACACTCAAAGGCAACCAACTCATTTGCAATCCAATCTACAGACGGCGGACCACTTTGAGGACAATCCTGAAATATGAACTTTGAGACTTTTGAGTTACCATCGTAATTTATTCTAGCAATGGAAGTTAGCTTATAAAATTTTGTCGGTCGTTATTAATGATGATCTCCATTCCATCAGAGAGCCCACTATTCAGCTAAGGGTGGCCTTCGAGTCTCATGACTCTTGGCTTTGTCTACCCCGTAAGGGTTAAGACGTGATTCTATGTATGTATGTTATTAATGAATGATTTATTTACCACACATTTACATCATACACTCGTTTAAGATTTAACAGTTAACCTGCTATACACGTGTCTCTGATACCTAGTGTTCGCACCAGGTTCTCCACAACATTACTGACTTGTTGTCATGGTATTCTACTCTCAGCTCCTAATCACTAGAATTAAGTAAGTACTGTGGAGTTAAATAAAGATGATTATTTTGAGAAACATTGGAGAGGTGTATGCTCAACGGTGGGCAGTTATACGCTAAGGAAGAATAAGAAGATTTTGACAGTAAATAGATTTATATAAAAAAATCGGTAAATCCTACTAATCCTACTAATATTAAAAATGCAAAAGTTTAGACGTGAGCTTGTGAGTTTGTGAGGATGTTTGTTACTCAATCACGCAAAATCTACTGGCCGGATTTCGATGAAATTTGGTATACGCGTAGAAAAATACCGGAAATAGCACATAGAGTACTTTTTATCCCGAAATTCCCACGGGAGCGAAGCCCCGGGGCGCGGCTAGTATCTAATGATTAAAGCTGGATAGTTTATTGTACTACACAAGTTTGATTTTTTTTACATGGACGGGAAGAGCAATTGCATATGTGCTTGCGCTTTAAAATTAAATTTTCCCGAATCAAGAAATGACGAAAACGATTCCTGTAGACAATAAGACTGACAATGTTACCACCCCAGTAACTGCTAACTTCACTTTTAATTACAACCAACCTAACACGTTCTATTTTAACTGTCGAATATAAAACTCGTCGTAATCGCTATTTCCCGGTATTAAGTATCATTTTATTACCTGTCTTTTACCTATCGAGTTGAGTGTTAGACTAAATTCATCGTTATTTCTCTCAAGTTTAGGTTTAAATTTATTCAACAGATGTATTGTAATCAAATCGCTCATTTCGGAAGTAACAACATATGTTACATATAAAACATATGAATATATACAAATGCAATCAACATTGCTACGTTCCGTGCTGCGCAGAGTCGTCTTTAATTTTTTTTAAAGTAAGTATAGGTATATACAAATGAGAAACTATAAAAAAGTGTATATTCTCCAACTGAATTATCACGTGGTGATGAAGAAGAAGGCTTCCACCCATGTCAGGTCATGGTCATAACAAGCTAATTATTAAAAAATAAAAAACACGACTGACAACTCACATAGCCTAGTCATTCGGGCTAATGCAAGGAATCTAAAAATACCTCTTACATCAAAATGTGTTAAGCCGTTCAGGACTTATGGTGGAATAAAGAAATTACATACATACATGAACCCTGAAAACATAACACTCCTTTTTTGGTCAGTCGTGGCAAAATTTGAATAAAAGTCCATATCTGGGACATAGCCCAAAAATGTGAATGCCAAGAACGCGATGGTCGTACGATTTAAAGGAATTTAACAAGGAATGGAGGAAAAACAAGGAAACAGGAAAGTTACAACAATTTAACAAGGGAAGGTTGGGGTAGACAAAAGGTGGCTTATACCCAGCAGTGGGTCATAAAAGGCTGACGATAATGATGATAATGGAGGAAAAAGACCAAGGAGCAAGAGATGAGGAGAGACAATGATAGCTAGAAAAACATCAAAAGTATATTTTTTGAATAAAACTCATTTTAAATGAAAACCACTCGTAATCCTTTATATTTAAACATTTAACATAATACTGTGAGAAATTCAGAGCTTGCGCGGAAAATGAAAATAAAATCTCTTCCAGTACGTACCGGTACGAACCGGTACGTTTGAATGCGTACAATTTTAATGTCTCGTATGAGCGTGAACACCGCTGCTGGTTAATTCTGCGTAAAGTTGCGGTTTAAATTATAAACTGAAGCGATTTATCTATCATACAGTTTAACATAAGAAGGGCTTTTAACTGGAGATTCCTCCACTCATAGGCGATGGGCTAGCAACCTGTCACTATACATGAATCTCCATTCCATCAGAGAGCCCATTATTCAGCTAAGCGTGGCCTTCGAGTCTCACGACTCTTGGCTCTGTCTACCCCGTAAGGGATAAAGACGTGATTCTATGTATGTATGTAGATACATACATACATAGAATCACGTCTTTATCAGATAGATATCTGAAAACATGAACTATCAGACTCAAACGAAGGAAGTAGACCACTTTGTCACAGAGGTCGTCTAATAAGAAACTTACATATAATTTTATAATTATAATATTTGTGGGTCCCACTATTGAGCAAAGACCTTTTATCTTCCATAGATCTCTATCAGCAGTAAATAGTTGCCGAGCACAACACAATAAGTGTGACACACCAATACAGGCTAAAAAAAAGAAATAGTATGGCCTAGAACGTCCTACTCTAAATTCATCAACACCTCTCTTACGTACTATAGCGACTTCAGACAAGTATGTATGGAGCTAAGTTAAATTTGGCTGCAGTGACCATTGGCCGCTGGCCGCTTACGTACTAACCTTTATGTCAGTCACTACAAAAAACCTCTTCATTACTGAATGTTGGCAGTCAGGACCTTGTTCTGAGCCAATCTGAACAGTTGTTCTACTGTTTTGATTCACTCTCTGATGTTCCTGAGCCAAGACTTCTTCCGTCCTCCCACTCTACGCTTTCCAGTAATCTTTCCCGTCATGATGGTTTGAAGGAGATAGCCGGTGACTTACCGTTGTGTTACTAATGTCAGTATGCTACGTATCTTATTCTAGAGATATTCTGAAACGCTTTCTTATACACTTTAGACCAACTCACAAAAACGGTAACCATCTTTCTGAACACAAATGTTCTTACGTGCCGTAATAATGTCGTAATTAGGCCCTTTAATATGTGACCGAGGCGTTTAGTTTAACAACGCTAATTACCTACACAAAATCGAAAAGGTTTCTGTTTTAAAATGCTCTATTTTATAAAGTTACATGTAAGGTAGAGAACGCCATATAATTTAATTTATTTATTTTAGTGTTTATTTAGATTTTTGTGTGTAATAAGATATGGGTCTTGTTGTATTTAATGTTACATTTATACAATTGTGCCTGAAATAAATGATATTATTATTATTATTATAAGTCCACCATTTCTATATTTTTTTTGTAATTTCGTACAATTAAGTTTTAAATACAGTTACAATTCCATGCATAGATGTTAATAAAAAAACTTAAAACAGCAGAATACTTAACTGTCAAAGAAACGATTTTCATTTCATCCCCCACCACAAAAACTTCATCCCCTGCAAACGTACCTGCCACTTGTCATTCCTGGCAGCCCAGAGTCATTTGTAAGGGTATTATTCACACCTGCTCTCGCTGACCAACAGAAGGTAAGCGATATAAATTAATATAGGGATTATGCCTTTGTGGTGGGATGGAGGTATTGCGTATTTCACTGTTTGGTTAAGGAAGTGGGTGTTTCGTTCCACGTAATGTCGACAGGAGTAGCTCTTGAATAGGAAGACGATGGAAGTGAAATTTTTCGCAATCTATTTTGTGAAGGAATAACGATTGAGTGGTTAAGACCTGTGGCCTGTGGTAAACGGATTCAATTCTGCTAGTACCTTGTGAGTTTATAGAACAACTAGCTTTCCCCCGCGGCTTCACCCGCGTGAATTTCCTACGGGAACCGTGCCTTTTCCCGGGATGAAAGGTATGTCCTTCTCCGTACTTCTAACTATGTGTATGCGAAATTTCAGAAATATTGGTTCAGTAGATAAAGCGTAAAGAGCTAACAAACAAACAAACAAACTCACTTTCACTTTTATAATATAAGTTAGGATGTTGTTGCCGATGACATCATTTTCTTTCTTCATAATGCAATTCTTCACATATTTTCTAGTTTCTTCGATTTTCCTAGAGAATATCCCAACTTTGCATGTTTAAACCAAATAAGCGATGTTTTTAAAATAGATCGTTCTAGACATCAAAAACAAAGGCACTAAAATGCCATAAACTTAAGGTCAAATAAATTTCACAACGTCGAAGCCACATTAACATACCATAAACCAGGCTACAGTCTACAGGCAACATTTTAGAGTCCCCGTCGTGTCACCCCTGCTGACTTCAATATGTCCTGCAATTACTGGACTAAAAGGGAAATGTCGCCAAAACAAAATTATTTGGGCTTTTTCAAAATATTTCGTACAAAATAACAGCATGCATCATTCATTTAGATTTATCCAAGGCGCAATATTGAATAAAAAAACTCAGTGAGCTAGACAAGCTAAATAGGGCCAGTAGGTAAAAGAAGAGTTTAATATGATCGATTACGAATAATATACATTTTTTTAAATATTTTGCAAAATTAGAATTGCTGGCATATTTTTCCAAGAAGATAGCGAAATAACTTGGAGACATATTCTGCAGACTGGCTCTCCATAGTACAAGATAGGTCTTAATGGAGGGAGAAAGAGTCCTTTGCGCAGAAGTGGGATCTAAGTGGCTTAATAAATAAAATAAGTAAACATTTGTGCCACCCCCGTAATTTAAACATGCCTAGTCCAGGAGACTAGTAAAATTTAAGTCCTCGAGCACCCCGAATGCTCCAGCGGTCATTCACCGGACCTCAGATGCGACATGTACCAATTTTACGACGAATTTTAGATGCACAAAATGCTTGCACAGCATTTAAATTTGCTTTTATGAGAACTGCAATTAAATTTTTAAGCGCTGTTTTGTAGACGAAGCGCTTTTATAAATGGCCGAGATTATGTGTGCAGACTGCAGAGTTAAACAGGTTTTACATATCGGTAATTGTCTGTCTGGTAAATATTCTAGGCCTTGTAGGGTAGCTACTCTGAAGTGGAAATGGGCAGGTCAAATAAGCCGAAGGGAGGACCGAAGATAGGGCCGAAAATTACTAGACTTGCGGCCGTGGATGGGGCGAAGAAAACAGGGCAAACCAGCTGCCCGTTGGAGCGATGACATCGCCAAAATTGGAGGCCCAATGTGGAGAAGGATTGCAAAAGATCGCGAAGCTTGGCGTGCATTGGAGGAGGCTTATGTCCTGCAGTGGACGAAATGAGCCGCAGAAGAAGAGAGAGAAGAAAAAATGTCTGCATTCTACAAAAATTTACAAATTTATGTATATTTTGATAAGTAACCCAGGATAAATTTTCGATTAATAGCTATTTTATGCAGTAATTTAGAAGCGTTTCATAGTTTTGTTACACTCTGATCTACTATAGGTACTGCCATCGTATCGTTTTCACGTCACGAATTAAATAAAAAATAAGTTGTCATCAACTTGTGTACTTATTGATTCTGTACTTGTAAGGTAACCCTTATTTTTGACCAAATGACCTTTTAAATGTTTATTATAGTAACTTTATTTAAATATTCTGATTATCCCGTTTGAGACATGTAAAAATGTGTCACTGAAACTTTATTTTTACAAATATGCCACACCTCATCACGAAATTACACTAATCCACTTGTTTCTCTGGCCAATAGCCACACCCATCACATCCAAATCCTAATTAAGCCGAACACAGAAATGCATGTATAATAATGAGACCGTGATTAAAACGCAGGTGTGTGACACCCCTTAATTAGGGCTGAGCCCAGGGAGCCCTTCGGCTGAATAAAAGATACGCACGTGTGTGACCTGCTTTAACATCGTTTGCTTCGATGGCATATTTGCCGTGATGTTTATGCAGGCGTTGTAATATAGCTCAATAATTTAGTATGTTACTCGCATTGTCATCAATTTACAACTGAATGATCCACCCTAGATCTCATCTTGCTTCCCATCAGGCAAGAGGTCAAACGCACTCAAATTTGTAACAAAAAAAAAAGAATGAATGCCTAAATTTAGAATTTGCCAAAAAATCTGCAATTTTTCAGTTTAACAGGTTTAAGAAATCAACTGCGGTAACTAACGAAAAAGAAATATACCTAAGTTCTTATATTAATTCAACTATTTATATGCCAAAGACTTATAATTAATTAATTAATTTGCCACAATATGTTTTTAAAGACGAGTAAAGGAGATTGGGGTAGGATTATACCCAGCAGTTGCTAATAAAAAAAACATATTTTCATGTTTGTGGCTTCTGACAGCTATCGTATACTCTGTGGTAAATCTGACAGAATTGCACCCGAACCACAACAACTCATAAACCAAATGACCTCCATAAGAGTGGTAGTAATAACCCCGGTCGTCCATAACGCAAATCCGGGGAATTAATTCAGAATATTATATTATGTTTTCCGTCCGGGAAACGAAGCGTAGGGCATCCGGTAGCTAGATGGGTGGACGATGTTAAGAATATTGCTGGCAACAACTGGAGTAGGATGACCCAGGGCCGAGAAGGTCGGCGTAGACAGAAGGAGGCCTATACCCAGCAGTGGGTCACAGAAGGCTGTGGATGATGATGATAATATAATCATCATCATCATTGACATAATATAATCATGTTCTGTCATATGGGGCAGTAGGAGTATTGTGTAGCGTAATTTGAGATTTTATTTCCGAGTTATTTATGTTAATAACCACTCCATTAAAATTGCCGAGATAGTCGTTTTGTGTGTTTCATACCATATAATGACCACGACCTCAGTTATAAAAAATACGACAAAAGAGAGAGATAAGTTTAAAAAAATCCTGAATGAAAAATAACAGTATTTGAGGTTTTTTGATTCACCCGTAAAGACAAGCTTCTAACTCTACACCCCGTAACTCTACAAGGCCACTCTGCACGATCTCTACAAGCCCTGACTTGATAAACTCTACACCTTTGCCAAAATATGTGGGCCGTTTGACTATCGTACAGAGGTGAATGGTAAAAAGTTTATTTAATGTTCATTACATTTCTGTTATACAATAGTTCTTGTTGTAATGAAATGGTTACTCGTCGTAATGGCCAGTCTCGTCTTGGCAACATTTTACATGAAAATGTATGTGGGTGGATAAATCTTTTCAATTTTCAACAAAAATAAATATGATTATTATTCTAAAAGCTTGAACTACGACCAACCCTTCATTAGCGATGTTTACAAATTTATGTAAAACAATAAAAGCGGGGTACAGTCAACTGCATCAATACACCGTGCATGGACCTCTATGGACCGGTAATAAAGACGATTTTGCAATGACTTTGAATCGAACAATAAAAGCGGGGTACTCATAAAGCTGGGCCCTCGCGGTCACGCTCATTTACCTCGCAATAGTACTTCGAGAATGTCTTAGAAACATTTTGGTGAACTGCAGAACGTTGTATGTGACATTATGAAAAAAAATCTGCTGATCTTCATTATTTAGATCTTTATTAGTTAGACCTTGCTTTTTGCCAAATTTCATAATTTTAGGTCAACGGGAAGTACCCCATAGGTTTTGATTGCTGCCTGAAATCGCAAAATATGCCAAAAATTTGTAGATCTCTTGATCGCGTTGACGTATAATTTTGATTATTTTTTGCTCAAAGAGACCGTGGATCCGAGTATTCGATATTAATTTCAACTTGATACCTTTAAGCGTTCCTGAGAAAAAGTTTGACAGACAGACGGACAACAAAGTGATCTTATAAGGGTTCCGTTTTTGCCTTTTAAAGTACGGAACCCTAAAAACAATGCCAATGCTTCTTAGGCTAGGAATAGTCAAAGTCAAAGTCAAAGTCAAAATTTTTTATTGAAACTTGGCCTTCAAAGAAGGCTCTTTTTCACGTCGATAACTAATTATTTAATCATAATATTTTATGTCTCAAAGCTCGTATCTATGTACTTACAAAATATTTACGATAGAAGTCATCGAGGATCATTACCTGTAAAACAAACAAAAAAATAAATTAAATATAGGTAGACAGACTTATATAAAACACTCCTGAATCATTGGTAGTTTGGGAATAAAAATCAGTACCGTATGCCATTTACTTAGTTATGCGTTTGGAGCGTCATCCACCCTGTCTTGTCTTGCCAAAGTTCGTAATGTTTTGATTTCAATGACGGGACATGTCTAATAACTTGTTAGAACCCTTCTCTGAAACCAAACGTACAAAAATCGGACAATTTAGACCTTTTTCTCATAGAGATAGAGAGTAGTTACATAGATGGTATGATATTGTTTGTATGAAATGCAAAGGTATTTGGGTGTTTAAAGGAAAAGTTGTGGAAGGAGATAATTTTAATAATTAATTCTCGCTTCGCTTATTTTCCATCTTTGCTCAGCAAGTAAAGTTAAGTAGATTATGGTTCGCAAAAGTTTGAAAGTATTTTCGAAAATTATAGATATTTTTGTTACACACTAATATCAAGCGAAAACGTAGTTGTGTGTCGGACTTAGATGAATTTAGGTACTTACAGGGTTTTATCCCGAATTTCCCATGGGATCGGCGTATCTAGATTTTTAAAAACGCGAAAGGAAAATCTTAAAAATTTTGCGTCCTTTTGTTTCATACTTTTATGGTCAAAAATCATCAATTTAATATTATTATTTTTTATTTATTTAACCTTTATTGTACAAACACAATGTATGGCACAATAGGTGGACTTAATGCAGAAGCATTATCTAACAGTCGACCTTTGGGGTAAACAGAGAACTATTATTTCACTTCTTTACAAAAAACATGTAATTGGCGGACTTAAAGCCGGAGGCTTTTTCTACCAGTCAACTAAGAGGTGATGCGGAGACAAAATATATCATTTTGGGGAGAGTGCAAATGAGCAAAGTGCACAAAAACACTTAAAATGAAAAGACAAGAAAAACTTAAGAAGACCGAAATTAGTACAATTGCTTACAACATATATATAAATAAACTTAATTAAAAACATTACTACTACTAATACTATGACAAATTATACATATACTACATATACCTATATCAATTTATATTGTCTGACAGTTCATGAAGATATTATAATGAGAGTGCATTGTCATCAGATTTATAAATACAAAATATGTGTGTACTATCAGCATAATTTGAAACATAAAATGGTAGCCATTCTGGCATTTACGGAAATGGGATAAAAGCTTGCAAGATTTGATCACAGACAAACACCAGGACAAAATAAATAAAATAAAAGCTTGCAAAAAGTTCCGCTTTTAGTAACAAGAAAGAATTCAATTGAAAACTGACCACAAAGTGTCGCCCTGCCAAGAAGAAAATTATTTATAAAAAAAAAAAACAACAGTAAAACTATGAAAATGGGGAAAGTTGACCAGAATTGAAATGTCAGACCCACATCAATTTAACAGTCGGAATAACCAACGAATAAACACTTTGAATTCTTCACTGTTCAAAAAGTTTATTTTTAAATTGTTTATTTATTTATTTAACCTTTATTGTACAAAAATACAGAGTAAACGTACAATAGGAGGGCTTAATGCTAAAGCATTATCTACCAGCCAACCTTTGGGTTATACAGAAAATTTTAGGTGGGTGTATAATAAATGTATTATTACTAAGTACATATACTTAAGTAAATAATAATATCATACACTAGCTTTTGCCCGCGGCTTCGCCCGCGTGAATTTCCCACGGGAACAGTGCTTTTTCCCGGGATAAAAAGTAGCCTATGTGCTATTCCAGGTCATTATCTACCTCTGTACCAAATTTCATCGAAATCCGTCCAGTAGATTTTGCGTGATTGAGTAACAAACATCCTCACAAACTCACAAACTCACAAATTCACAAACTCACAAACTCACATCCAAACTTTCGCATTTATAATATTAGTATGGATAACTAAATACAAATACCACAATAAATATTTATATAGAGGTAAATAAATATATATGTAAGTAATACATAAGTATATATATAAATACAGTATATACAAATAATATAAGCAGCGAAGCTCATAGATAGAATTTGTACACTTGTGTCTTAAAACTGGCGCGACTCGGAGCTCTTTTGATAACTTCGGGGAGCGCATTCCAAAGTCTGACCGCAGTAACAGCAAAGGAATTAGAGAGAAAACCAGTATGGTGAGAAGGAGTTGCAAGGGTCATGAGACTAGAAGAACGCAGGACTCTTTCGTGAGTAGAACTTAATAGTTGAAAAAGAGTTTTGAGTTTTGATTGTTTTCGAATAGAAAATCCTAATATTGTATAACTTTAATCAATCGCAGTTTTCTTTATGTAAGATACTTTAATATATGTATGTAATGATTGGACATCTTTTTGTGGCTAAACTTTTGTTTTCTTATATCTGAAAGCTCTAACATTAACTAACTGTCAGGTACAGTCAAACGTCAAAAATGGAGTCATACCTTAAAGATCGTATTGCCTTGCAGGCGCGCAGTCCTTCATTGTGTGCGTAACGTGCATATTACGGACGTATAATTACAATAAGAACATTACTCACACTAAGCTAATTATCATATTACCCACCCACACCTAGACACAACTCTGCTGCGTGCTCATGCTGCCTACGTGCTGCCATCTATCAAATTCACGGTGTACTAAGTATTAAGAATTATGACACCATCGAGTCTGAGACAGAAGTATAATATACAATACGTATAGTTTATTTTTATTGAAGTTTTATTGAATTGTAAAGCAAACTAATAATGGTGAGTATAGCGACACGCAACCAATTGTTAATTTCACCACAAGCTAATGCATCTGCTAGTCTAATCGGTAGTCGGATAGACTGCAGTTATTATAGGGCCAAGTTCGAGTCACAGTCCGAAATATTTTTCATATTATACCCAATTCTTAAGTTTAGAGTAATTTTATATAATGCAAGTAATGTGGTTTATATATATTTGTTATAAAATAAAAATGCACAATAATCATAACAGCTATTTATTCGTGTAAATATATAGGTTTATTATACTTATGTATAATTTATTATTATAAACTTCTGTGCAAATTAAAATTTATATTTTAATCTATTCCCTACCTAATTACAAAATAAAAACCCTAAAATGAACTTAAAAAATAAGCATCTGCAGTAAGCTAAGTATCTGTTTATTTATTTTACTTATTACGAAATTTTACCTTCGCTCTTTGTTAGTAAATATTGAGGTTATAGCTAAAGTATTCGTTTTCATTACGAAAAGAAGATTGAAACTATACCTCAACATTTAACAATTTATATAGACTAGTAGTTCGCCGCGAACTTAGACCTCGCGATTATTACTCGCGTTTTTATTGATATACTAATTTCGACTTTTCTAACATAATTCAGTTCCCTAAATAAAATCTAGATGGCGTTATCCAAAGTTAGAACACGCTATGGTTTCGTTTGCTACATAATCGCGGACATTTTTATTAATATTTCAAAAACTACTGAACCGATTTTGATGCCCAACGAACTTGAAAATTCTATTGATATTTCCTACATGCCTACCAAATTTCATCAAAATTGGACCATCGGTTCGGCAGTTATCGCGGTACAAACATACATACATACATACATACATACATACATACATACATACATACATACATACATACATACAAACAATGTGTTTCGCCCCCAACTCGATTTAGAGACCTTCGCTCGCTTCGCTCGCTCGGTCAAATAT
Source organism: Ephestia elutella (assembly GCA_018467065.1). NCBI lineage: Eukaryota > Metazoa > Arthropoda > Insecta > Lepidoptera > Pyralidae > Ephestia > Ephestia elutella. Next base: position 17,609,537 of record CM031573.1, read on the forward strand.
ATTTTTTTACGAAACATAACCTCGTATTCTTTATACAAAAACAAGTAATAAGTATAAAAATAATTTAAATAATGTTATACGAATAATATACGTTAATAAAACCTGATTTGATATTACCTAATACTAGAAAGAAGATAATTGGAATATACCTACTAAATAAATGAACTCACTAATTCATTTTGAACACCAATCACTAACTCACTATTTTGTATAGGCCCCGTTATTGTTTTTCTACACACATTTCAATCACAATAAAGCTATTCTAAACTTTCATACAGTGAGAAAATGATTCTTCCTTGCTTGCCTCCTATGCACCATCAGGCTCCATAGATTTTCTATGGTGTTGAGGTCAGGAGACTGCGCTGGCCAAGGATGATATTTATTTCGGGAAACGAAATAAATTATCCAGTTTTTTGAAGCTTGAAGTGCACGACGAACAGTAGATAAACATCAAAAAGATCAGCAAAACGCCTGGTAGGTAAAATCAAAGCCTTCATATTCTTCCAACATTATTGTTGCTGCTGCTCAGAGATAATAGTTGGTCTTCTGCTTTGCTGCAAGGCTGCGTCAGCAAATCGCTACGCCCAATGTGTCCTCCACTAAAACAATATTATAATATTATATTTAATTACTTAATATTTTTTATTTAATTTTGATGCTATCACTTTTGCAAAGCAAAATCATTCATTATATGTCAATACATTAAACATTATATATTATGACTTTATGTTCGATCACAAAACATAACATACTTACACATAGTAATTATCAAAGCTATTTATTAATTTAAAAATACTTACTCTATCCAATTACTTTCATTAGGAATTGAGGTTATTTTGCTGCCACTATTATGCAAAGCAATACTATATGAATTTCGCTTTGTTTCCATAATATTTTTATTGGTCTGCATTGTCAAGTGTTGGTAAGGTATACTCCACAAATAGATAAATAGGTATCACTAGAAAATAAGTGAATTTGTCTTCATCACAGTTTGCAACTAAAACGGTAATAAATCTTTTTTTCATTCACCGTCAAATATTCATTTTTATTTCTGCTCCATACGAATGTGGTCGTAACTTCAAAGGAAAAAACTTATTTATGAAACGGGGTAGCGTTTTGATGGCCGATTATTTCCATCTTATTCATACCTGCTGTTCCTCGCATAAGTGCATCACTATCAGTAGTACCTCCGTTTTGACATTAGTGTCGGACACTTTTTATATGGGAGTCCCGCCTCTTTGGAACTATACGGAAACATCGTAGTCAGTCGACATTAGACACACATTAGAATTTAAGAAACAACACATAATCATAAGGTCTTAAGTGCAATTACTTCTTTAATCAATTAGTATGAGAAATTCTGACTGCAGAATTGGATGTAGCTGTACATATATCTCCAAAGATCACCCATATAGTAGCAACCACGAGGACGCTTGGTAAGGTAATTTATGAATATCGTATGCATTTTTCCGTAAAAAACTGCAAGTGCACGTTTAAAATGCAAGACGATGCATGTCTCATTTGCATCCAGACAATCCTAGCTTAACTACATTATGTTTCGTCGCTTCATTCTTCAGATATATATGTAGTATTAACCAGGTAGTTTCCTTAATTTGCTAGGCAACGTTGCACGAATATTCAGAGATAAATAAAATATTTTCTCAATTAAAAGTATTTTTCTTGACTTCCGGCTACCCTACTCATTTGTAGCCGCCATACTTGTCTTCATTCCTTTTTCGTGCGTGGCAGCGTTAGCACATCTCCGTTATTATATCGTTACATTACAATGTCCGTACAAACGAATAGTGAAAAAATCGAGAGATATAAAAGGAAAATTCAAAAATTAGAAAAAGAAAGTGTTAAAAATAAACGACGTAGACGTTGTGTAGTGTATTCGGATGATTCGAATGACGAACAAGGTAAGCAAATTTTATTTCTTTTTCTATCTACCTTCTTTAAAATATTTTTTATACTTACATCATGATTAACTGCGAGTTAATTGCGATTTATGTACAAAAGTATAATATTTATTTAAATCGGGGTTCACCGCGAGTGAACTGCGATAACGGAACAAACTGCGAGTTTATTCCGATTTAACTATGACAAAGCATAATTTATGTACAAAACGTACAAAATGCATTTCATATAAGTAATGTAGATCGAAGTTCACTGCGAGTGAACTGCGATAGCGGAATTAACTACGAGTTAATTTCGGTTTTTAAACGTAACTAAAAATTGTTGTACCTAGCATTATTTCACGAAATAATGTTATTCTTAAGCACTTACCCTGGACAATGTCCTTGTTATAGATGGTCATCAGTCTGATTCGTTACAACCGCCGTCAACAAATAATATTATCCAGACTCCTGACGAAACCGATCATCAACCAAAGGTTTCTGAAGATACCGTCGCTGCGCCTTCATTAGACCCTGTTCTGTTAGCCGCGCTAGGAGAACCCTCTTCTGATACGCCGGAGTTTGGACCAGATATTCATGATACCTTAGCTAATATGTGGCTACCTTTGTTGAAGAAAGGGCTAACAAAGGATAATAAGGAGAAGTTGTTAAAACAACATTTAATTCCTAATAACTGCAAGTTATTACAAGCTCCTAAATTGAATGCAGAGATTTCTTCTGCCGTATCGGAAGTTGTTCGCGGTCGAGACAAAAAATACGTTGCTGTGCAACAACAACTTGGACAGGGGATCGCAGCAGTCAATCGGGGCATGGAAATCTTGCTCAAAGGCGACGACAAAATCCAATCGCTCGCATATCTTAGTGACGCAAGTCGTATCCTGTCGGACTTACATAACTTTTTTACCAAAGATAGGGTAAAATTAGTAACTCCAAGCCTTGACAAAAACTTTCTCCATGTTATTCAAGATGCTGAAAGGGACGAATATTTATTCGGTAATACTTTATCTGAAAAAATTAAGGCTAGTAAAGCCATAGAAAAACAAGGCCAACAAATTAAAAAGACCTCAAGTTCCTCGAGGCCTAACACCTCAAATACAACAAATGCCCGGCCCTCCTCGTCTCAGGGAAACTGGTCCGGGCCTCCTCGCTACTCGTCGAACAAGGGGGGGCGGGGAGGCAGTCGGAAGACGAATCCCTCGCCAGCGACCCGGCGCCCGTACCACAGCACTGCGGCTCAAACCAAATCAACGACGCAGAGCAAAACGCGTGCCCAAACACAGCAGTAACTCAGGTACACGCTGGTCGTCTTATATATTTTTACGATTGCTGGTCAAAAATTACAAATAATTCTACGATCTTATCGTGGATTAAAGACGGTCTTTCAATACCACTATCTAATTATGTACGTCAGGTCACAACACCGCAATTACAGTGGTCAAGTCATGAAAGTCAACAAATGCGCGAAGCATTAAATAAGCTACTCGATTTAGGAGCTATTAAAAAATGTCACCCAAGTAAAGATCAGTATATTTCTCGAACTTTCCTAGTTCCTAAGGCAAATGGTAGTAAACGTTTCATTTTAAATCTTAAATCGTTCAACAAATTTGTTCAGAAGAGTCATTTTAAGATGGAGGACTACCGAACTGCCTCCAAGCTTATACCTCATAATGGTTTCTTAGCAACCATAGATTTAAAAGAAGCATACTTACTTATGCCTATTCGTGAGACAGATCGTAAGTACCTCAGATTTCAGTTCAAGGACTTTAACTCCAAAGAAACTGAAACTTATGAGTTTACAGCCATGCCTTACGGACTATCAGTCGCTCCAAAAGTATTCACTAAAGTCATGCGAGAGGTTGTAACACATTTGAGAAGCCGAGGCTTCAAATCTGTAGTATATCTTGATGATATCTGCTGTATAGGTGATACCTATGAGGAATGTGTAGATAACGTAAACGAAACTATTAAAATATTAGAATGTCTAGGTTTTATTGTCAATTATGAGAAAAGTGTGTTACAACCATCACAAGAATGTAAATTTTTAGGATTTAATTTTTACTCCCGAGATTTATCCATGTCCTTACCACTAGATAAACGTAACAAAATTTACCATTTGATACAAAAATTCATCAAATTACCTCGATGCACTATACGGGAATATGCTCAACTAATTGGTGTTCTTATCTCTGCCTGTCCAGCCACCAACTATGGTTGGCTCTATACAAAATTATTGGAAAGGCAAAAATTTTTGGCACTCCAAAGTTGCAATGGGAATTACGAATCAAAAATAAAACTTTCAAATTTTATTCTGGAAGATCTAGTATGGTGGAAGGACCATATTTACTCCACCTCGTCGTTATTGAGAACGGTAGATTTTTTGTTAGAAATCTACACGGATGCATCTGGTACTGGTTGGGGTGCCGTTTGTGGAGACCGCCGCACAGGCGGACAATGGAGGACTACCGAAAAGAATAAACATATCAATTATCTAGAGCTTTTGGCTGTTTTCCTAGGTTTAAAGAGTTTTGCTGTGAGTGCATCAAATGGCGTCATTTTGCTACGAGTAGACAATACTACTGCTATTAGTTATGTGAACAGGATGGGGGGTGTTCAGTTCCCCCACCTCAATGAATTAAGCCGAAAAATTTGGCAATGGTGCGAATCGCGTAATATCCTTCTGCACGCGGCTTACGTTAACACTAAAGATAACCGTGCCGACGAAGAATCACGAAAGATTAACCCAGACACAGAGTTCGAGTTGTCAGACAGGGCTTTCTAAACCATTGTAAAGCGATTCGGACAGCCCGAGGTTGATCTCTTCGCGACTCGAGCCAATGCTAAATGCGATCTTTTCGTTTCACGGTTTCAGGAACCAGACTCTCTAGCCGTAGATGCCTTTACGATCAATTGGAAATCTCGTTTCTTTTTTGCATTTCCACCATTCGCTTTAATACTAAAGTGCATAAGGAAAATCATTGATGATAAAGCAAAGGGAATTTTTGTCTTTCCCTATTGGCCATCCCAGCCATGGTTTCCACTGCTGCAGGAAATATTAGTATCAGAATTATTGTTTTTTAATCCTAGTAAATCATTGTCAAAATCCCATTTCAGGCGACCCCACCGCCTTCAAAGCAGCCTTACCCTGGCTGCCGCAGTTCTATCAGCACAGCCTTCACCCGACGGGCCGTCCCGTCAGAGGCGATTTCGCTGACTTTAGCGTCGCTCTCGGATAACACTTTAAAACAATACAATGTTTCACTAAAGCTGTGGTGGGCGTTTTGTCATGACAACGCTTTAGATCCTTTAAACACATCAATAACGTCAGTGTTACAATTCTTATCACATGAATTTAATAAGGGCTGCTCATACGGAACCCTAAACAGTCATCGATCAGCATTATCTCTTTTATTAGGATCTGAGATATGCTCGAACGACAGCGTGAAACGACTCCTAAAGGGAGCCTACAGGTTAAAACCCAGTGCGCCGAAATACAAGAATACCTGGGACCCACAGTTAGTTCTCGATACAATATCAACGTGGTACCCGAACACTGAATTATCACTTGAAAAAATCACAAAGAAACTTGTGATTTTACTTGCACTCTGTACCGCGCATAGGGTTCAAACATTCTCACTTATTAAATTAGAAAATATTCATTTTTCAGATAATCATATTAAAATTTCAATACCTGATTTAATTAAAACTTCTGCACCCGGCCGTGAGCAGCCCATATTAAATTTACCATATTTTCGTGAAAACTCAAACATATGCCCTGCCTCAGTTCTCAATGATTACATTTTGGTAACACAAAATAAGAGAACCGAGCGTCAGGGTACACTCTTGTTGACATACAAACCGCCCCACCGAGCAGCCACAAGTCAGACTATAAGTCGGTGGATAAAGGCAGTGTTATCCGAGAGCGGTGTGGACGTGACGATATTCAGCGCCCACAGCACACGCCACGCAGCCACCTCGGCTGCCAGCGCGGCCGGCGTCTCCATAGAGCAGATCCGTAAGGCCGCCGGGTGGACACCTAGATCTAAAACCTTTGCAAGATTTTATCATAGGCCATTATCCGACGATAACGAAATTTTTGCAAAGAGAGTGTGTTTCCCTCTTCATATAACAGATTGATTGGCTAAACTATACTATTACCTAGTAAATGTGATTTTTACTTCATTTAGTTACATGTCAAAAATTATCCTGTTATGATTAATTTTGAGTTATAAAACTTTATATTTGTGCTTAAATAAATAAATAAATAAAATGACGTAATTTTATTTACATAACAGAAGCAAAACTTTTTGGCTCTAAAACTCTACCTGGTTAATACTACATATATATCTGAAGAATGAAGCGACGAAACATAATAGGTGATCAAACGAACTTCTAGAAGTGAAGTTCGATCATTATTATGTGAGTCGCTTCATTCGAAGATATATCAGGACCCTCCTCTCCCTCATTTTTTCTGAACTAAAACTTCTGAAAATCCCCTCTTAAGTTTTGCTTCCGCCTCAAAAGGAATGAAGACAAGTATGGCGGCTACAAATGAGTAGGGTAGCCGGAAGTCAAGAAAAATACTTTTAATTGAGAAAATATTTTATTTATCTCTGAATATTCGTGCAACGTTGCCTAGCAAATTAAGGAAACTACCTGGTTAATACTACATATATATCTTCGAATGAAGCGACTCACATAATAATGATCGAACTTCACTTCTAGAAGTTCGTTTGATCACCTATTATTGTTATTAACTACATTACACTACATTTACATAGATTATAGTGCAGTGAACTGTCAGTTAAGTTACAATTTAGGAAATTGTAGTTTTACTTATGGCTTAACTGTAATTTGCGACAGCAAAATTACTTTTACTGTAAGGTAATTTCAAATTGATGGTAAATCTTCGCGATGGCAAACTTACAAGTAACCCCACCTATTGCAGTAAAATGATTGGAAACGACACGTCATCACTGTTTTTTACACATCCTAATCCTAACTAATATTATAAATGCGAAAGTGAGTTTGTTTATTTGTTTGTTACTTTCGCTTACTTCACGCTTTATCTACTGAACCAATCTTCCTGAAATTACACATATTCGCTATATTCGCATACACATAGTTAGAAGTACAGAGAAGGACATAGAGTACCTTTCATCCTAAAAAAAAAACACTGTTCTCGTGGGAAAATCACGCGGACGAAGCCGCGGCCAAAAGCTAGTATTTCTATAAAAATAATGTGATATTGAATCTGTGTTCTTTAAGACTTCTGGAAAGTATACTATCTATGGAATTATCTTTTAGCACATAATTGCCAAATTCACTGCATAGATGCTGCAATATTATGACATTTGAAATACAAAATCTGAAATAATGTACGAAGTTCTTATTTTTCCATGGGAATAACAATAACAGTATCTTGAAATTTTACCTCAAAGTATACGATTTCACTATATATTTCTATTTTACGAGTTATTGCCAAAACCATTCTCATTCTTATTTTTTTGCTCCCACTACAATAACCTAGCCATCAGCTCATCAAAGGCAATCCGGATAGACAGACAAATGTGTCGACTGTACGTTTCCTGCAAGTAATGGCACTCATATTTCATGTGGTTATGGCTGCCATAACCTGGACATACGTCACCACCCTCTACAATAGGGGTGATGTTATACATATATGTATAACGCCATATATGACAATGTTAACACAATATATTACTAGAACATTATACATATTTATTAGTATTTAGTTCGTCAACTTCGTCGCAAATCTGACTTTGCATTTATTCAACTCCTAAACTTATTTTTGACTAAAACCCCGTGGGAATTCCAGGATAAAAAGTATCCTATGTGCTATTCCCGGTATTTTTCTACCCGTGTACCATTTTTTTATCAAAACCCGTCCAGTAGATTTTACGTGATTGAGTACAAACATCCTCACAAACTCACATCCAAACTTTCGCATATATAATACCAGTACGATAGTAGGATGCCTAATAATTTAAAAAGTACTTTTCAAGTGGCGTCGAGGTCAAAAGAGTCCAGGTTGAAATCCCACTCCTTATTATATATAACATGATTCAACACTGGCATCGCATACTTATTACTTAGTGAGAAAACATCATGAAGAAACCTGCACCCAAACTGATATATCAGCAGATAGGTAGTGTGTGAAACAGAGAAAGCAAATGGCAAAACCACTCCATTAACATTGCCAAGAAAGTAGTTGTGTGTGTTACATTCCATGTAATGATAGTGAACGCCCAAACCTCGAACAAATTACTTATTTCCGAAAAGTGGTCGACGCGCGAAACGCGCCCAGATCACAAGAGCGCAGCTTTTAGATTGGAGGAAAATAGATAGCTGCAAGAGAATATACAACAAATAATCAATCAAGCAGAGGTTTATAATGTTAAATTTTTATAATTTGAGATAAAACTAAGACGTTTACCAAAACAAATACGTGCAGCAATGAGTTTGGTAAGTACTTTATTTGCAAAGCAAGCTTCATATTAGCCCAGAGTAAGACTCCCATAATTTATTCACAGAAGAACACTTTCATATTCAGAGGCGATGCAAATACTGTTTATGATTCCGTTGCAGCACTGAAAAATGCATTCAAGGATATAATTTATGCGCTTTTAATGTAAAACTTGGCGTAGCTTGTTTTAATATTTCATAACATTTGAATCAGACGTGTTGAAACATTTTCTGAATAATTATAGTGAAATTTTTCTAACCTTCCAAAAAGAGATATGTGTCATGAAATGGCATGAAAAGGGAAGTTAAAGTCAAACTTGGTACCAACTTTAAATCATTGTCATCATGTTGTGTTTGTTTGGCAGGATTTAGATAATAGAAACTTATTAAAATTTCAGTTTCTAACAAAGAGTGTCTGAGACTCAAATTGATTTGAGTATAACCTAGAAATCACGGACAAAATCTAGTTTTACTACAAAACTGAATAAATATTAGATTTATAAATCAAGAGAAATTAAATTACCAGGATATAACCCATTAGCCAAAAGTGCATATTATGGTCAACTGTTACAAAATCTATCATGCTTGACTCAATTCCAACATCAAAAGAACTGATATCAACACAGGAAGGATACATTGACGGCGAAATTAGTTCCAAGAAAAACCATTAAAAAGCTGACCACAAAAACTTCACTTCTAAGAAAGTGATACGACAGGTGCAACCAACGCCGCAGTATCTGCTTGTATTTATTGCTTCTGCAGCGGGGAAAGACAACATCTTTGATATGGCTAGAAATAGAATTACTGTCGTTTATGTTGTTATGATAAAACCACTTCCTATTAGTAAGGTTGTTTTGGTAGATTTAATAATAAAAAAATTGTAATCGCAAACAAATCGATTGCTATCGACCCAATGAGGTGTCTATTTTTTTTCTGACATCATTGAGTCGACCTGAGTTTTCAGAATCTAGATTGGTTAGACACAATACTAGTGGCGATGCAGGGCATCCCTATGTCCAATGACATCAGGTTATTCGCTGTAGAGAAGTTCCTACATCTAGAGGCATCAAAATTACAATTTCAACTTTTACGATAAGAGGAGTGGAGAATGACACCGTTCATGAATTGAAATTACTCGTATTTTAAATAGATATGTTTTTATTACACTTAGCATTAAATTATTTATAAGTAACAAGTTTATTACATAATAGAAAAATTGGAAATTCTCCTACTATACCCTATGCCTAAGTAGGTAATTAGAATAGTTAAGCCAAGTAACGTTATTATTACCCATTTAGATATCCCTATTACAATAAAATAGCTTTTAGGCCTAATTGATATTAATTAAACTCAAAATAACGTTTCTGTTGTATTTGGATGTCTTCCGGCCGTCCCATAATAATATTTAATGTCTGTAATAGGAATAAGAAACAATTACAAGACGAGACGAACGTGCCTAAGATTACAACCGACAAGACAGAGTCGTACGCACAATAGCAATAAACGCTAAGGATCAAACTTCCCACGAAGTGGTAGTTAACATTCTTGGCAACAATATTTATTTAGCAACATTATTTAAAGAAGGAAAGAATCAAAGTTTTTCGTCATAATATTTATGCTTTTGGCTCGATCAAAAGAAAATTAAATATCGCTGCTTATAGGTAAGTGTTAAATAAATAGACATGAAAATAGGAATGAATTTTGTGATTCTAGCTCCGGAGCATTTTCGGAAAGGGATTTTTGCTTTAAATATATACGATTATATTTTATATCTTCCTCACAATACATTTATCTGTTGTTCCATCTTAATAAATAGTACGGTTATGCCCAAAACGAATAGTTTTAGTTACATTACACTTACCTATATGGATCAAATTATCTTTATTTATGACACTTTGACGGATATGATTTGATTCTCAACAGAAATACTAGTTTTTAACTTTTTCATTTATTTTAGAAACCGCTACTTCAAAACCGTCAGCGTCTCGCCCGTCACAAAACCACCAGCGTCTCACCCGTCACAAAATCGCCCGCGTTTTACACGTCTTGGGCGTATTCCAACAGAAGGGACATAAAGATCTTGTCAGTCGGGGTCAAGTAATTGAATCCCCTAAGTTTGATTAGTTGCGATGCGTTACTGTTATAGTCGGCTCTTGATTGCGCTGTTTTGTCAAGATTATCAAGATTAGACGTGTGGCATGAAGATTACACTTGTCACGATTCTGAGGATTTTGGGGTCGCTGTAGTTTCGTCATTACAATTACTCGCAATTCGTCAAAAATGCATGGAGTAGATCTGACGAATTAACTTACAATGTGTGAAACTTACAAATCTGTGACGCATAAATCCGAATTTTGAGTTACTTAATCACGAAAAATCTACTTAATTAATGTCGATGAAATTTAATATAAGTATATAAGGATATTCAAAATTTGATAAAACCGTTCATGAACTTACAAAATTAGTAGAAAAGGACATAACATAAGAAAATGAATACAACTCTACTTGCTTTAACATCGGAAACAGTAGAGACGTCTCTGTATTCTCTTAAATGTGACAGGAGACAGTCCAGTCTAGACTTTCTAGTCTCAACTACAATTATACCTAGTAACATTTCGCAATTTCCCCAAGGAAAACACATCCACGATTCGAGAAACTGCAAAGATATTGGATTGATTAAAAAAATAATAATGTTTTTGCAACAGGTACAATGTCTTATGGACTGTGTGCAAATGCGTCCTTCATAATGTTTAAAAAAAAATGAAATTTCTACAAAAATATATTATATTTCCAACAAAATTTATGCTTAGAAAGAGTCACGGTATTTAGATATTTATTACCTATTTAATTTATACAGATGACTTTTCAAGTTTTCGTGGTTTGGATAATAAAACTCTTAACCAGTTTGGTAGAGTTAAACATTTTTTTAATGCTACCATACTAATTCTGACCACCTGATCGGCCAAAAAACTCAAAGTTTCTATCCTTATATAGAATTCACCGTTTTTTAATACATAACCACGAGATTAGCGCTTACTAAGTACTAAAACACGCAATCATCTTAATCACATTCTCATTCTTAGAAGGCATTACCGTATTTCACTCCTATACCAAGAACTCACTTTCAGAGACTTAGAGCATTTTACCAACAGGAGGCGATGTGAGCGAGAATTTCTATGCAAAAAAAAGTCTGCCACCTTCGGTGTTGGGAAAACGCGCTCACTAACGCAATGCATAGTTACGCAATGTATAGTTAGATTCACACCGGGAGGGGCGAGCGGCGTAATTTATACACACACAGAAAGATAAAGCCGTCACACTAGCACTTAAAACCACGCACACAATCACAATGTATGAGCATGATCGTATGAGATTTTACTGAGGGGGGATTTTACTGATGCCTGTAAGTGGCCTCTCCTGTTGGATATATCTCTTAGTTCAGAGACCATAATTAAATTCAAAGTAAAATTTAATCAACTGGATGCATGTGTGTGTATGTGCCACAATAATCAAAACAAGTTGATCAATGGACACAGGTGTCATACGTTGCAATTGAAAATATTTAGGTGAGGAATTGCATCCTGGATGTCGCCCAAAGGAACTAAGGTGACATTTGATTTATCGCAAAACGTATCTTATTTATTTATCAAATAAGTACCTCATTTCGATACCTATTAAACAAGTCTTCAACGTCAAAGTTAAACAATCCATTAAATAATAACGTTTAAAAAATTTACTTAAAGGTGAAAATTTATTAAAAGGATACTATGACATGTAATCTAACAAATGTGAACATCAATACAGAGCCAGCAATGTGAAACATCCGGCTCGAAGGACCAACTAATTGCATTGGTCACGCACATACCGTCGCACGCGCGTCTTTGAACGGCGCGCGCGCACTTCACGGCTAATTGAGAGCAAGATTGATTCATTAGTTCGCTTCCTTGGCGATTTGTTAGCTGCACTGTAGCAGATTGTCTTACAGACGATAAAACATATGTTACATGGGGATTGGTAATAAGGTCAGAATTCCGGAGTAATAAATACCCAGGAAGGAATTCTGAAGTCTCTATGATGCAATCAAAAAATCGTTTTTAGGGTTCCTAGGTAAACAAGGAACCCTTATAGTTTCGTCACGTCTGTCCGTCTGTCCGCAGTTTATCTCTGAGACTACTAGTACTAGAAAACTGTAAAAAAAAAATTTACGGGTCTCCCCTACACCTTAAGTGAGAATGTTTTTTTTTTCTTTCAATTATACCATCGTATGGGGTATCATTTGATAGGACTTTTAAAAATATTATGAGTATGTAAAGGCCATTTTTGTTTTAGGAATCCGTTTGCGAAATATTTATCTTTAAAGTGTTAAATTTTGTTCGAGTCAAGTGTCGACCCCCCCTCGAACAGGGAAATAGTGGAGGGTACATGAAAAAAATTATAATAACTAGCATAGTTATGTAGACTACACGGTAATGAGTAATAGACGATAAACTTACAAAATTGATTTTAGTATGAAAAATATTCGTAGGAACTGAGTATTCGATATTTTCAACTTGATACCTTTAAGCGTTCCTGAGAAAAAAAAGTTTGACAGACAGACGGACAACAAAGTGATCTTATAAGGGTTCCGTTTTTGCCTTTTGAGATACGGAACTCTAAAAACCGACTTATTAAGAAAACGTTTTACAATACAATTCTTTAATCAGAAATTATTACTTAAATTACATAAAAAAAAAAAGAAAACGTTTTACGTTTTTAACAAAGTCTATAATTTATAATGGATTTCCTATGTCGATTCGAAAAAGATATCGACTACTTATCTATTCAACTTTTTTTACTGTAGGTATCTCAAAATATTAATCATTTTTCAAAATATTAACAGTCCCCTAAGCATTTCCAATGTAACTCCTACTAGTTCTACTGAACATGTCAAGCAATTTATCAGGATTATAGTAAGCTGTTGTCCAGTGAACAATATTTTTACATTCAGCTGAAAGTCAAACATAGACAGACAGTAAACTGCATATATTTACCAAGGCTCGGACCTCGTAGCTGGTTTGAGGTATGAGTCTTGGTGAATTTTAAAGACAAGTAAAACTTCTTTAGACTGTAGATACAATATCCATTATAATTCTTGAAGTGGTCGCCGTGACCGAAATCACGCACATAATATACAAATTCGGATTTCTAAAACCATTTGCTCGAATTATTCGAAATATCGTGCGTTAAATGGCCAGTGATATCTAAAGAATTCTATTTTCAAAGTATAACTCCCTGAATGCTTTTTAAATGTTCTTTTTAGTTACATGTCTGGCCAACATAGATTTAGAATCGGCTTATATTTTTTTTAAGAAATTGTTTGGTGCTGTTTATCATTTTTTCAGTTTTATCCATAGAGATCTCCATACATTTTATGGTTATAGTCCTTGTACGTATTGAGAAATTAACACAACTTTCAAAAAATGTTTTTTCGGGAAATAAAATTACAAAATTTAAAATTGAATTGCTTTATATTATTAAAGAGTGTTATAATATTTACAGCTACAAAATATGTTAAAAATTTTAGAACTACCTACGTATTTTAATACTGTCTCAAAATATCAGCGAAAAATAAATTTTTGAATTTTTGACACATTTTTTTCGCAAATCTTACGTGATGGGGGAAAATAATCAGAACTATATTCCACATATTATAGATCTATCAAAAAAAACCTAGTAGCCTTGAGGGTACAAAAATTGTGTAAACTAGATTACATCTATACAAAAAATATAAGAATATTTGTCACAGGTTACAAATTGCCGTCAATGTTTATTTTGCAATTAGTACCGATAGCAAAAAAGTTATGCTCATCTATATATTTGTACAAAATACGTCCCTGACTGATTGGTATCTATTATTCGCTGAACGTAGAAATATGAAATGCAGTTCTTATAGTAGCGTAAATTTATACATCTTAGATAGTGTGGGTGTCTGAATGTCTGCCACTTCAGGCAATTTTCCAACAAAACAGAAACTTAGCGCACTAACTCAAAACTGCCAAATAGTACTTGCACGTACTTAAACAACACATTCTAGATCTCATAAGTATTAATTGCTAAGTGTGTTCTGTTGTTACTTTGAACGGTTCTCCCTCTAAACCTAAAACAAAATGGAGCAAAATAAATATTATTAAAGAAAATAAAAATTATTATTAAAAGATACACCCATTTGAGTTTATCTCAGTTAATTAACGGTTAAATATGGCTTTTATCGATATATCGAGTTAATTTCGTATTTATTATAGATATGAACTGACTAATCAATTTCAATCCTCTAATAATAAAACGTTAGCATATTCATTTCAAATACCTAAATCCTTCAAAAATAAAATACACGTTACCTACCTCAATTTTTTAATCACCAATTACATTAACATAGAAAAATATCGCAACTCAGCATTTCAGCAAATCAACTGGGATTCCCAGGCGTCTCTCAAACGCGAGTCGATGATCGACAGACTCGCAAAACAATAAAAAAAACAGTAGCCAATCAATTTTACAGGCAATCACGGAATTCCCCGGGCTTGCGCTTTGATTCAACTGATATTTGAATGTTGTTGGATGACTTTGCTGGCTGTTTTTTTAAAACGAATAAAAAGTATTTCTAAATTCGAACCATAGTCATAGAAAGAAAAAATAAAATGATTTTTTTTTTCTAACTTTATGATTCGAACGTAGAGCCATGGAAGTAATAAGTACCTTTGTACAACAAGTACTTACTACTTCCATGCGTAGAGCGTAGTGTATTTTTTCTTTGACGAGAATATTTTTTAAAGTTATAGGTATAACTCATGGAAGTAATAAGTACTTTGTACAACAAGTACTTATTACTTCCATGGTATAATTATAAATATTTCAAGATTATTATTTATTATTCTTAATTTACTATATTGCTCTACATTTATCTAAAAAGGTATAACTACCTACGATACAAATTAACAATCTTTAATCTGAACCCCGACTTGCTTCACCAATGTAATTTACAAATAGTCCATTCTAATTGGTAATTGCTCAGATCGCAGACCCGGTCTCATTTAAATGCCATTGCAGTCTTGCAAGTGCATGCCTCGGATTCTACGGACAGACTGGCTATCTAATAAGGCTAGAATTAAATATAGCTTTATAAGAGAAAGGTGACGCTAGAGAGAGACGAGTGGAAGATAAAGGGGGAGGCCTTTGCCCAGCAGTGGGACACAAGACCTATAGGCTAGTAAAAAAAATGAGAAAGGATTGGGATTGGGCGGGCCACGTCTGCCGTATGCACGCAGAAAGACCCAAAAGCTAACTTACTGGATTCCACCCGATGGTTATAGGAAGAGAGGGAGACTAAGATCAAAAAGGTCCGATGATTTTAAGGGATTCAATAAGAACTGGAAGGAAAAGACGAAGTATAGAGATGAGTGGAGGGAATTAGAGGTTTAAAAATTAGGGGCTTTTTGAAAAAAAAATAAACAAAATGAGAAAGGAAGTATAATAAGCTTTGTTATACAACACCACGCTGCTTTCGGTATAACAATCCGTGGTAGTTTTAGGTTATATTTAAATCTAGATGCGCCCAGGGGCTTTGCTCCCGTCGGAATTTCCAAATAAAAAGTACCCTATGTGCCATTCCCGGTATTTTTCTACCCGAGTACCAAATTTCATCGGAATCTGTCCTGTAGATTTTGCGTGATTGAGTAACAAATATCCTAACTCACAACCATCGCATTATTAGCGTGACAAGCTGTTGCCCACGGCAGGAAGTATTTGAGTGTTTTTCATCCGCGATTTTAGTCTCTAGGGACCGATTTAAAGAAAGCATTCTATTTCAACTTAAGTAAGAAATTTCATCTAAATCAGGTAAGCGGTACTTGTTTTTGACTAAACACAGATGCACACAGTGCCGAAATAATTATTCATTTTTAGTTTTATCACTATGTGCCAAAGAATTAATTATCATAAAACGAAACGCAACCAATCTCAAACTTAGTTGCAGCTGCAGTACGAGACATCAGTATGCATATAAAACGCGCAGACGATATATGACTGCAAGTTTAAATTCGTAGACCACTTCGCTCGCGTCGAGATTAGGCTGGGGTGTTGGCGTGAATATTATGGAATATTCTTGCAAAGTATAAAAACAAGAAATTTAAGTGTGAAAAATAATTAAGTCCTTACAAAGATTTAATTTTTGACATCGATGAGAGTTTCCCTCGTTAAAACCACTCCTAGGTGGCCCCAACAGGTCGCGATGTGTAAAATTTCAATAATGTAGGAAAAACACAAGTGGTATATTGCAAGCTATAAGCTACTAAATTGTTGTTGTGGTTGATGCGGGACGCGCATGGATGCGGGCAGCGCAGGACCGGTCGTTGTGGAAATCCTTGGGGGAGGCCTTTGTCCAGCAGTGGACGTCTTTCGGCTGAGAGAGAGAAGCTACTAAATAAAAATCCAGTAACATTGCTCACACGTTTTTATACAATAGGCTAACCGGCTTACGGTCCATCTAATAGAAAGCTCTACTATCTAGTCATTCCCATGAGAGCCTAGCCCCGGAGCTCAAGTCTGTCTCAGCCTAAAGACGTCCACTGCTGGACAAAGGCCTCCCCCAAGGATTTTATCCATGGGGGGTTTTGCCGTAATCGCCACGCTTGGCAGGCGGGTTGGCGATCGCAGTGTGATGGCATAGTACGCGGAAAGATGCTGCTGCCCATCCTCCGGTGTTTTTAAATCCCTTAGTCGCCTCTAACGACACCCACGGGAAGAGATGGGTTGGTGCTATTCTAGGGCCACACCACAGGCCATTGATAAGGCGCCATTTCCATACATGTAATAGTGTAGCTGGTCTCTTGGAGTTCTTCATCAGATGTTCCAGATCTTCAATTTTTATATGTCATCAGAAAATGCTCATCAGGTTGAACGACTTTTGTTAAAGCACCATTTCCATATTTCTAATAGTTTAGGTATTCTGTTAAGGTTCTTCATCAGGTGTTCCAGTTTTCAAAATTAATTATAGCCTATATGTTACCCAGGCTTAATAGCTATACAACAAAAAAAGATTCATTCAAATCCGTCTAGTAGTTTTTGCGTGAAACGCGTACATAAATACAGACAGACAGACAAGAAATTCCTAAAACATATTTTTGCTTTCTATTATTCTTTTTAGGTGTCCCTCTATCCATTTCAGTCAAAAATAATAAATGTACAGACAAAATATTTTTACTGTTTTATTATATGTATAGATAAAAAACACGACTGACAACTCACATAGCCTATGTCATTCGGGCTAATGCAAGGAATCTAAAAATACCTCTCCCATCAAAATGTGTTAAGCCGTTCAGGACTTATGGTGGAATAAAGAAATTACATACATACATACATACATGAACCCTGAAAACATAACACTCCTTTTTTGGTCAGTCGTGTAATAATAAAAGGACTTGAGAATAAGCACCTTAAATCAGTAAAATCGTAGACAAATACATTTCAACTGTCAACAAAAGAGAATATTTGAACAGTTTCAATTTGGAAGAAGCCTTTCACAGATTAAAAATTGATTGAGTCCCGCCCTATCGAGAGAGGGGTTCGTCAAATATTACCTTGAAGATCGAGACAATTATCTTACGACGGGTATTGTTGCTATGGCACCTACTAGTTAGCTACTTAAGGGCACAGACTCACTAAAATTAAAATTAAACAGGTATTAAACACGGACGTACCTTTTTAATCGCTCGGTTCTTTGCAACAAAAACCGAAGCATCCGAGAAATTACATTTTTCGAGCAACGTAAAAGTTGCTATAGACTTATTTATTTTGCTAGAAACTGATTGCATTTCAAATAGATACGAGTACTCATCGAAATACAACTACTAGTCTCATAATATCTCAATGCGTATACTTATTAATAATTGACAGCTGGTTTATTCTGGGACAAAACTATACGCACTCACTTCCCGCAGTTTCTAGCTCCGTTCGCTTCTTTGTCATAGTCGGTGATGGGTTAAGTGCCTTTGCACCGCAATAAATATATACCTTAATAATTAACCTGTATGTTAAACATGCGCGCTTCGCCTTAACCCTGATACTCGTCAATATTTGGCTTCCATTAATTAAGACCGTCACCCCACGCTGTAGGTTCCCGGAATCTCGTACCTTTGCAAAGAGTTCCAAGTTCAGACGAGACAATGATCCTGATCTTTTTAATGCCTTTCCCAGCAACATCAACTATTCTCATGAGTACCTATGTGTGTAACATTGGAATAATTTAGTGTTTACGAAAAAAATACTTTTTAAATTATCTTTAAACATAAAATGTTGACATTATCTTCACTTAAATTATTGTACTTTTTTAAAGAGAACAAGAAAATAAAACATAATTTCAGTGAGTATATAAGGTCAATTTCACATTTTGTATTTCAGAATAGGTACTTAGCCTAGAGTTACAATATTTACTCTATGATTAGAACCCTTCCGATTGTTCAATTAAAGAAGTATTTGTAAAATTCAGCCAAAATCCTTTTTTTGCTTGGGCAAGCATTCCGATTGCCATTGTGCAGTAATATCAGAATTCATTTCACGATTTTGTTAATCCTTTAATGGTATTCCGTATTTCCTGTATTGGAAAACCCTTTATTCCTTTTTTGATACTCGAAAAAGAGAATTTATTTCAGGTAGGTACTTATGTTAAATCCTGAATTTATGAAACTGCAGAAATTTTCAGAAATGAGGAGGTAAAAAAACCGACGATGGGAATCATGGACAATACAAAGTAACAGTGCACCATTGGATACACCATATGTCCTTTTTGTATATCGTCCGTGATGGGAATGGTGGGGGTGGGAGAGACCATGGGTTTCTTGACTGAGATAATCTTTCCATACAAATATTATAAATGTGTGTTTGTTTGTTTCGTATTACCTCAAGCTGTTTCTTAATTTTGTTCACATAATTTTTATCACAAAAATATTCCTGTCTTTAAGACAGTTACCTTTATAAGTTTATTCTGCAGCTTGGTGACCGCCATCTTCTCCCTCTGCGTCCTTCTCTTCTCTTCTTCCAGCTGCGCTTCGAGCTGCTTGATGCGTTTCTCTAGAAGTTCCTGAAACAAACATATTTTTTTTAAATTAGCTTTGTAAGTCAAATTGTATGGGTATTTTAAAAAGTTAACCCGCCTCGATTTTCTGTTTGCTGTAATGCACGGATGCATGCAATATCCGTACATTTATACACTACTAGCTTTTGCCCGCGGCTTCGCCCGCCATCTGGGTCTTTTTGGTATGTTCCTAATGGACTTGAGGTCAGATGTCTAAGTCTACCAGTATTTTACCAAAATTAATCAACCTAAAACACCCGTGCAGTACACCGTGTCTTAAGTAGATCAGAAATCCTATATTATATTAGGTATATATTATATTTATAACAAAATTTGTCCACTCAAAGCACTCTCCGCTTGTCATTTTATGATCTGGCTACAGATTTCGGTGGTTGTGTCAATAAGTTTGATACACTCCCATGCGAAATCGCAGGTCGCTAGTAAGATATAAATAAATTCGGAATAATTCTGATTTCTTTTTGTTCCAATTAAAATAACCACGCGGAAAAACGCTAAACGAAAATAAACGCAGTAACTGAACTTATTAAGACAGTTCGCGCCAAAACAAAGGCCATTAAAAGACGCCATATTGCTTTTTTTTTGCACCATCAAGTCGTAACTCGAGGCTTCTGATTTTGCGGGTAATTAATGACCCGAACGTAATGAGAAGTACTTATTCGTATTTTTAAGTAGATTCTCGTAGACATAAAACTCTACATAGATTCGATCCATCCAAAATAAACGCCATTTTATAATTTTTTTAGCGTTCAGCCAAAGTTGGCATCTTTTATGGTATGTATTTCTTTATATAAAATTGGATATATATATACATATAGATATTACTCGCAATTAATTTACATCGTAATAAACATACAAAACCTGGCTATCCTTTATGACAGTCGGTTAAAAATGCACCTATTAGACAGGAAACACCCCTATTAAACTTGTCTAAGTCGGAGGAAATAGTCCGAAGGGGTTTGAGCTAACAGGAAGTGACGTCGTCTATCCACTGGCGCCCCCTGGCGGTAGTATCTTTTGAGAGATGTGAATGAGATGTACGTTTACCGTATTCAGATAAAATTGCGAATATTTTTTTATTGATTATTTGTAAACGGAACATTGAATTATTGGTCAAATCAAAATTATTTCGCATAGGAAGCTATGCTTTAATAAATTGCTGCGTAAGCATTATAAATATTAAATTGACAATTAAAAACAATATTAAAAGCAAACTCTAATATTAAAAGCAATTAAAAGTGTCTAGGAACAAAAACTCGAATACGAAAACGTAAGAAATTCAGACTTGTCGACTAAGCTTTAAACTAAACTAAGGTGCTATTAGTATTTATACGGTGCATTAACAGTCACCTGGCTTTGTCTGTTCCAGCAAAGGATGCTGGCCATTTGTCTAAGGAATTAGAAATGGAATCAACTCTTTGTGAAAAAGTGTTCCTGGGTTGAAATAAAAAGTTGAATTGTAATTTAGAAACGAATTGCGTAAAGTGAATCGATTAAACAAATTATTTCTATTGGGACTTTTGCCCAACAGTGGGATACAAATAGCTAGGAAAAAATGACATCAATTTAGCATATTTTCGGAAATTTAAAATGTCGAGTTTCTTGATAAACAATTTGTAAATAAGTAAATAGGCAACATTTGTAAGGCTTTGTAAAATCCTTTCCATCCAAATATCATTTCATGTGGAAACTAAGATTTCCCTGCGTAATTTCCATAATTTTGAATTTAAAACACTATTATACCCTCTTATAAATCTTAGTCCACTTCCTATGAACGCTTCATTAACAATAGAGGACATTTTCCTGCAAATTTCGACGAACAATAGCTAACTCACCCTTAAAATGTGAGGTGGGGATACGAAAATGAATTTTATAGCATAAAATATAAAGGTGGTAGTCGCGAAAAGATTAATATTTGTCACTCATTTCAATGGATAGGAACAAAGAGATATTGTCACTAGTTTTGGCACAGATCAAGTTTTCCGCAGAGAGTACATTTTTGTTTTGAAAGACATAAAAGGGTTTAGATTGATCAAGATTCGTCCCTATAGGAATTTTTGCCACTACTAAGACCCATTGGCAATTAATTTGAACAACGACACAGAATGAGCATCATTCTTTTATCGCGTAGGTCCAATAGACACACATAAAAAAAAGAATAATTGACATAGTCAAAATGATTGAAATTTACGAACGTGTCAGATATTGAAATTTTTATTATAATTTTGGTTACCTCATTTATATTTATTTTAATACAGACACTCTAATAATTATTATATGTAACTAGTGTCGATTGTTTTGGCATCGTAGGTAGTGCCACGGATATATTGAGGTGAATGACAATGTAACTTCCTGTTTAATTCAAATCAAAAAATAATGTCTAATATATTTACTTATATAAAGCATTTCTATCTACATTAAATTCTTAAATATCAAATTAACAATTAAGTGTATTTTATAAACTGTATTAATTGGACTAAAGTATAAAAAGTAATTGTGTTGAATTTGACATAAACATTTTTGTATTGACTGTGCGGTAGTCGAAATGAGACGTGGCCATTGATTTCTGGCTCAGTCTTCATTTGGAGCTTGTAGTGTACAGACGTAAAGATAAGTACTAGATATTATTTGAATTTATATTATATTGTTATTGTTATGCTGTAATTTTGTCATTTGAATATTTCTATAAGTTTTGATTTCTATATGTATTTGATGATGAAGTTTCATAGTTTATGTTCTGAGAAATTTAATGAAATACTGACAGCCCATCCCGGCTTCTTACGGGAGTGTCTAATAATGAATACAGCCTATGTTATTTCGAGATAATGTAGCTTTTTAATGATGATAGTATTTTTGATATAAGTCCCGCACTTAGATATTATTTCTGGCTGTTCATAATTTGTGTATTGTTGTTGTGTGGTAAAAAGATGAAATATGACTATAAAAATATATTAAAGACCCCTCTGGCATTAAAGGGACCAATACTGTTCAAACGAGTTTCTTTCGGGATTTCTTCTCAGCAGTGGTCGTTACGAAATCCTAGTAGTCTGTAGCTTTTAAATTCTATGAAATCCAGGTTCAGTTTTATAGAATAAACATTTGAACCTGATTGTATTGTTTCTTTTTATATGACCTAACCTACCCACATTATTAATAATTGTTGAGATAAAGTAAAAGTACAAAATATATTCAAAAGCTTAGTTATTTATTAAATAACATAAAAATATACAAATATATACACTTTCCTTTTTTTAGTTTTCTAACATCAGAAGTGGGATAGATTCCAGCTTAAATAACAAACTAATATTTTTTTCTTTTTCCTCAGTGACGCCTTTTCATCGCATCGATGGAATGAAGACGTCGCCATGCCGATTTTCGATCCAGCCGAGAGTGGCAACAGCGTAGAGATTTGGTGCAAAAAAAAAAAACATCCGAGTCGCGGCCCTCGGAACTGAGCTAGGATGAAGTCAGAACCAACGGGCAGCTAAAGCTGGTAAGGCCCTCCAGGGCTTTGTAATAACTTGGTAGGAGGTCCTCTGACCATCTGAAGAAGATCGTGGAAATTATGATAAATGAAGGTAGTCATTTTGCTTTGAAAAAAAATGTTAATTTTGTTTGTGTGCCCACTGGGCATTCCTCTCATTGTTCATAAAAAGGCTGCGAAAACATTAACTCGAGCCCTAAAACAATGTTCATTTAATTATAAGATTTGTACCTTCATACATAAGTAATTTACCCATTTTGATCTGTTCGATATTTAAAGCTGAAGTTAACGCCTTAATTACGCTACTGTCATAAAATTTTTAATCCAAATTGTTGGTCGTCAGATTGGCCAAGCGGTTTGTGAAAAGTCTTGTTGCATCATATAAATAATACTCGTAACACTTTTTAAAAATAGACTGGCTTCACTCTCATTTGTTTACTTATAATCTGTAATGCAGATATACCAATTGACCCGAGCATTCAAGACTTAGACGTAACCGAGCCAAAAAAAAAAATTGTTAGGGTAGATCGATAACAATTAGCTTGTCGGCGATTACAGTGCCAAATAAATTTAAAAATAGATTGAATGAATTCTGACGATACAACTCATAATTTTGAAATTGGAATCACCGTTTATGTGAACCATAATTAAGGCGTTGGCTAACTAAGTAAACAACAGTTCATCCAGTTCATCATTATTTACAGATATTGATGAGATTAAATTAAAATATATAAAAATATGAGATAAATTGTGATGTTATTCGATGAATTGTAAAAATATCCAAAACACTTACTTTAGAGGGGGACGAGTCAGTTATGGAAAGAAAAGAAAGAAATGAAAAGAAAGAGGTTATTAGGGTGAAAATAAGTTGAATAGAGACAAGAGACACAGCTTCTTAGAGTTGTCGCAATATAGAATTTAAAATATATATATATTATTGGTATTTAGGTTAATCTAGCAAGTTATTTAGAAAATTATAATTTTTTGAATATTAATTTAAATTATGTTTTGAAAGTAGGAATGACTTTTTTATTTTCCAATGGTTGCAAAGTTAAATTATACTACTAAACGAGTAGTAAAAAATAGTAGGTGGGTACCTATAACAGATTTCCCTATTGATCCTGCTCTAATCCAGATCCGGATTCCGACCTAGATTCCGGGTGATATTTGATAGGGACTTGATAGGTATATTTTATAATTTTTCACTCGAATTCAAATGTTGTCAAATCTTATGTGAAAGATCTTATAAGATAAGATACGATAAGTATGTGAAAGACTAAACATAGACTCTAAATAATTTCTTATAGCAATACATTGTTGAAAAATACTTTAAATCTTGTCGTAAAGTTGAGATTTGCCCCTATTACCCCCAAATTACGGTACCTAATTACTTTTATATGTATGATGTTTAAAACATTTGTGCAATAATATGTAACTTAATAAAAAAATATATCAATTCATTACTGTCAATGTCAGCTTCTAATTAATGAAATACTGCAGAGGTGTTGGTGTTTTTTCCTAGTTTTTCTATGAAATGCTCGAATTTAACTTCGTCAAAATAAAACAAAGTGATTACTTTCTTTTTGTGTTAATCTGTCTTAGAATTAAACAAAAATTGCAATTTTAGGTTTAAGTAAATATCTAGTGATTGTGTAATGAAAATGTTATATATAAGTGATAAATATAATTCTTAGTTTAACTTTTATTAAGTATTTAAGAAAACTCACTATACCTCTCGACCGTAAGAGGGACGTAGTGGCGTAGTTTTTACCTCTATTTGACATTGTGTCTCGGATAATTGTGTGCTACAACTCAGCATTTAAGATTATAATTATTTTGTTTTGTTGTGATATAAAATAAGATTTGTGATAATTTTAAGAATACAGCTACCTATAAGTAAATAGTAAAGTTGGTGCGCAATGTCGTACATCCAGTGTTGATAATAAACAATTATATTTCAATTGCATTGTACCTGCAAAAAAAAAGGGAGGACCAAAAAAAAATTGCTTACTAAAGCTGTAACATATTTCTGTTTTTCCGGTTTATACCGTGATTATGTTTTGGAGGTTCAGCTTGTCGAATGTCAGACTGGCCGAGCGGTTTTTGAAAGGGTCGAAGAGCATAAATATGACAGATATTACAGATATTATATATGACAAAATTAATATTTCAAATATTTTAATAAATGTCAATTTATTGATATTCGTAAGTCTTAAAAGACAGGGCATAGTGATAAGTACCCATTGATTCCATCTGTAATTTTAATGTACCTACCTTAATCTTATTTTCTGTAAAGTCAAAGTAAATTGCGAAATATTATTGAAGCTTTCAGAAAGTGTCACGGGAGAATGAGTTGATAAACATATCATGAATAGGGTATTCTTATAATTAGTTGCAATTACCTATTTATACTTAGTTATAATACTATTACTTTCTTCGCTAAAATGTATATTAAATACTGTTAATTATTCACCTAATGTGAAAGGTGGAACATAAACAGGAGTGATACTGTTACTTGTTCGTGGAACACTAACTGGGGGATACTGTTAGCTGTTCATCTAATGTGAGAGGTGGGACACTAACAGGAGGGATACTGTTAACTGTTCACCTAATGTGAAAGGTTGGACACTAACAGGAGGGATACTGTTAACTGTTCACCTAATGTGAAAGGTGGGACACTAACAGGAGGGATACTGTTAACTGTTCACCAAATGTGAAAGGTGGGACACTAACAGGATAGACATAAGAAATAATTACATAAGTAAATGTTTTTCTTTTTATTGTATTAGAATAGACTTAAATTATTGGTGATGAAAACGTTTAGTATGTTATTATTATATTGATGGTGTTGAAAACATTTGATACGTTATAAATTAATAGATTGGTGTTTAAAACGGTGTTGAAAAGATATAAGTGAAATGATGGGTAAATAGATTGAAGTTATTAGAGTGGATAGATAACGTTTGATAAATTGGATGAAATTTAAAAATGTTTGATATGTAACGTACCTACATGTATCGTTTCGAAACAATTAAAAATGTAAGTTATTGGTTCTAATAACACTTAATATGTTAAATGTGTCGGTTTTTAATACGTAAAATGTTTTAAGACTTTACAAATATTGAGTGTGATTTATAAAAAATATATATTTCTATGGTATTGAAATCGTTGGATGTGTTGAATACTGTTGTTTTTGTTCTTATAAGAAATGTTATATATTATTAAGTACTTCGAGGACGAAGTACTGTCAGTATGGCCGTGTCAGATATTGAAATTTTTATTATAATTTTGGTTACCTCATTTATATTTATTTTAATACAGACACTCTAATAATTATTATATGTAACTAGTGTCGATTGTTTTGGCATCGTAGGTAGTGCCACGGATATATTGAGGTGAATGACAATGTAACTTCCTGTTTAATTCAAATCAAAAAATAATGTCTAATATATTTACTTATATAAAGCATTTCTATCTACATTAAATTCTTAAATATCAAATTAACAATTAAGTGTATTTTATAAACTGTATTAATTGGACTAAAGTATAAAAAGTAATTGTGTTGAATTTGACATAAACATTTTTGTATTGACTGTGCGGTAGTCGAAATGAGACGTGGCCATTGATTTCTGGCTCAGTCTTCATTTGGAGCTTGTAGTGTACAGACGTAAAGATAAGTACTAGATATTATTTGAATTTATATTATATTGTTATTGTTATGCTGTAATTTTGTCATTTGAATATTTCTATAAGTTTTGATTTCTATATGTATTTGATGATGAAGTTTCATAGTTTATGTTCTGAGAAATTTAATGAAATACTGACAGCCCATCCCGGCTTCTTACGGGAGTGTCTAATAATGAATACAGCCTATGTTATTTCGAGATAATGTAGCTTTTTAATGATGATAGTATTTTTGATATAAGTCCCGCACTTAGATATTATTTCTGGCTGTTCATAATTTGTGTATTGTTGTTGTGTGGTAAAAAGATGAAATATGACTATAAAAATATATTAAAGACCCCTCTGGCATTAAAGGGACCAATACTGTTCAAACGAGTTTCTTTCGGGATTTCTTCTCAGCAGTGGTCGTTACGAAATCCTAGTAGTCTGTAGCTTTTAAATTCTATGAAATCCAGGTTCAGTTTTATAGAATAAACATTTGAACCTGATTGTATTGTTTCTTTTTATATGACCTAACCTACCCACATTATTAATAATTGTTGAGATAAAGTAAAAGTACAAAATATATTCAAAAGCTTAGTTATTTATTAAATAACATAAAAATATACAAATATATACACTTTCCTTTTTTTAGTTTTCTAACAAACGCAACCAATACTTTATAACCCAAGTCTCGAACTTATTTTGAGGCTAACTCAATCTGTGTGATTTGTCCGTATATATTTATTTATTTAGTTTTTATACGTGAACACAAAATTTGATAATGTTAGTTACTATATTAATCATGATTTTGATTATGAAACCTTTAGATGTCATAAGTATTATACTTTTAGCCAAAAACCATGACAACTGACTAGTCTATACTGATTTTTCTTTGCCAAAATTTCAGTCACCCTGCACGCGTTATAAATAACAGTTACGTCCTGAAGGGGATGAAATCTTTTGGAATGACGTAGAAATTAATAGCGATCGTTATTGGGAATTGATACACGGCCGCTTTCATCCGCTTCTGGTAATGTGTCAAGTTGTTTGCTCAACGGAATCGATTTATAGTTATTCGGTGTATGAGGGATGTGGGTAAAACTCATGTAAGACAATGAGTATTTGAACTTTTTGATTTAGCATCGTTAGTTTTAAGTTTCTACATAGAGTTGTTTTGTTTGTCATGTGTTTCTACAGTGAGTTAGTTATTTTAAATCCAAGTTTAGTCACTTAAAACATTTATATGACTAGAAAGTTAATGAAATACGTAACAAATGTTTGAGTAAGATTTGATATCACCATTGAAATTTATATTAATCTACTTGGGTGTCTCACTACAATGATAACTATAGGTACTAGGGTATTATATAATCTGTGCATCGTCCTATATGATGCATTGAAGCAGACAACGGATGCATGCAGAAAAATGTAGGAAATACGACGTAAACGGATTCACTTTAGCTCTATTGTCTTAGCTTCTTACCAAATGAGGGCTAACCATACTCGACTGTAGTGCCAACTAATGATAATCTATACATATAATAAAACAGTAAAAATATTTTGTCTGTACATTTAGTATTTTTGACTAAAATGGATAGAGGGACACTTAAAAAGAACAATAGAAAGCAAAAAATTTTTTTTGGAATTTCTTGTCTGTCTGTCTGTCTATCTGTCTGTCTGTCTGTCTGTATGTATGTACGCGTTTCACGCAAAAACTACTGGACGGATTTGAATGAAACTTTTTTTGTTGTATAGCTATTAAGCCTGGGCAACATATAGGCTATAATTGATTTTGAAAACTGGAACACCTGATGAAGAACCATAGCAGAACAGGTAAACTATAAATATGGATATGGTGCCTTAACAAAAGTCGTTCAACCTGATGAGCATTTTCTGCTGACGTATAAAAATTGAAGATCTGGAACATCTGATGAAGAACTGCAAGAGACCAGCTACACTATAACAACATATATGGAAATGGCGCCTTAGCAAAACTTGATTAATTTGATGAGCATTTTCTGTAGACGTATAAAAATCGAAGATCCGAAACATCTGAAACAGTTTGGACACAAAAAGACTTTTCGTCTAAGCGAAACTCACGCGGGCGAAGCCGCGGGCAACAGCTAGTAATAAATAATAACAAAGCTTTATTTAATTCCGTACAAATAAATTCTACTGCAATGCCGTACATTACCGTAAATTTCTATTGCAATGTTTAACAATTTCCTTTATACAGAAATAGTATTGAAAATTAAAAAGAAATAATAATTAAATTAAGTAACAAAATTATAATAATTAAAATTCAACAAAACTAATATATTAAAATTATAGAAATTTAAATCTAAACAACAATTTCATTCATGCAGAATAATAATAAATATATTTAAATTATGTAATTAAAATTAAAATTTGTGAAATTCCATTGCGATCTGTCTTTGGCTGTGTGAAGCCAATGTTGGCCTGCTGTCGCAACTATTTCGCCCGGCCATCTGCTACGCGGCCGGCCTCTTCTTCTAGTGCCACGGGGACCCGTCCATTTTATTGTTCTTATCAATGACATTCTAATTGGTTCTTATGGTCCATCTATTGTCGTTGTACCTGGCCGCGTGGCCGGCCCACTTCCATTTTATTTGCAGTGAAAAAAAAAAGTGTCAACTAGTGAGCGTTAATACGATAACCCTCACGAAGATTATTTTTGACAATAGAAAGGTGCATCGGAAGAACAACAAATAAACCATCTAAATCATTTAGGAAATGACATCACTATCCTTGAGAATTTAGTATGTAACGCGGCAACGCGTGGTTCCTCTTCGGATCTATTTATGCGTGCGCCGGCACAGTCATGCCTATCTCCTGTCACAAATTTAAACTGTATTGATTCATATTCTATTCTTCATTTGTGGATGTCATTCTTGACCCAGTTTCTATCGCTATCCAGTTTTTATAAGTTACTTTCATTGTGAAACTAAAATAAATCTGTTTTTAAAAATTGGGTAACTTAAAGTGTTTCGGAAGTGATTTTAAATTCATAGTGTACAATATGTTGTCTTTTTCTAATCGTTTTTATATTTTGTTTTAGGTCTTATTCTTATATCAATAAAAAATCTTAACCCTGAGATTTATATTATTTATGAGT
The DNA here is from genome assembly GCA_018467065.1 of Ephestia elutella. NCBI lineage: Eukaryota > Metazoa > Arthropoda > Insecta > Lepidoptera > Pyralidae > Ephestia > Ephestia elutella. The sequence goes on from CM031573.1 coordinate 17,639,347, forward strand.
CTACAAAACAAACTCTCCAAGTAGGTAGATATGCAAACAGACAGATGCAGAACAGAACCCTTTATTTCATACGATGTAAAGATAACGACGTGACCTATTAAGTTAATACACGGAGCCATTGGTCTATATCGCATTTACATCGTCCAGTTGCGTTAGTTCTGTGCTGTGATGTAAGAGCTTAGTAGAGTCAGCTAATCTTGTTACCTCAGCAGTAAATGAGTGAATAATTTTTGGATTCAGAAAATACGATTAATATAGTATTTACCTTTGTAATGTACAGACTTATTACACTAATATAAAAGAAAAAGTGATTTTAAAGAAAAAAAAAGAAGTGTGAGAACGTGTTTTAAGTTCGTGAGTTTGTTTTTAGGGTAATCTTCGGAACTACTGAACCGATTTCAAAAATTCTTTCACCAATAGAAAGCTACATTATACCTGAGTGACATAGGCTACAATTTATGCATGTACCTCCAGAGCGAAGCCGGGGTGGGCGCTAGTAGAATGATGATAGTGTAATTACCTTTGTAATGTAGAATTTTAAGGCTGTCATTTAAGACTGACATTTTGAGACCTTGGCCATTTGTAACTTCGTCGCGTATATTGAAATTATACAAGGCCAGTACGCACAGGTTCGGACTGCTCGCGTATAGTTTCAAATTCAACATTACTAAACTTTTTTTTGAAACTATACATGGTTATTACGTTTTTATCGCGTATATTTTCCAATTACGTACACTTACATTTTGTGCGAAAAATATACTGCGCTAGTTACCATAGCAGCACAGAATTAATATAAGTACTACGTACAGAAAGGAAGCTCCCTGCCTCTCCCGCAATATGGCGTACCCCGCACCTCTACCCCGTTCATTTGAATCGAGGGACACTATGAATCGGGGTTAGCAGCTGCGAAGCGTATCTCAAGCTACTCTTACGTTTCGATTTTGTAGATAGAGAGAAACATAGTTTCATTGAAATTAATTATGGTAAGGTACTGCGCAGTTAACCTTTGTTTATCTAGTACAAACCAAGAAGGACGTAAATTTTATAAATTTCCGAAGGATGAATACAGGTAAGCAAAGTAATTAACAATATTTCACATCATTAGATATTCATTTTTTCGTTATATGCCATTTTGTTAGTAAATGGGAGCAACATATGAGAATTAAATTTTATTTTCATGTCTTTGTCGTCGGCTTATCATCCTAAATAATCCAACAATCCTGCTTTTCTAAATAAATGTTGAGTAAAGTTATTATCCAGTAAGCAATAATGGAACGAACGGAGTTGTCACTTTCAACATACAACATTGTCGCGGCGGCGTCTTTTTATATTTCAATAAATATATTTTTATAAATTTTCTATGCTTGTATAGGGTATTTGACAAGGTGTAATTCTTCAACATATTATTGAATTTATCGAATCATTCAACTAAAACAATAAAATGTTATATAGGTAATGATTTTCGTAAAATACGCCGCCGGTCGAAGGTCACACGCGTATCCTGCGCGCGCATGTCGACGGTCGTCGCTGGCGCCGCCACCGCCACGTCCGCCACTCGCTACTGTTGATTTGTTTACTAGTGAGCCGTGATATGATGACAATAAAAAATAATTTGTTTTGTTTTAGTTTAATCATATTTAACACAAAGTTTGGCGCTAATATATAACCATAGTACAATAGTATATTCAATGCGATGTGTGTCTGTGAATGATAAATAAATACTTAATAATATGTGTACTTATAATAAATTATTTTTTAAGCCTCATAGTTATGTGGTTGTGACAGTTGCAGTGCCTATGTGGAAGTTTACTTATTTATGATGCAGGTATGTTAGGTAAGTCACAAAATATATAAGCAGGTACATAAGATAAAACAATCTCAAATCTTACAGAATTGAAATATATAAGTGTTCATAATTAAACTATTCATAGCACGTAGTAACTATTTTATTAATTTGTGTCATACGTATAAATAAATAATTTTGCTGTGGCGACCCTCGTTGTTTAACGCACACATTGACGTGTTCACGGATGACAGTTTCGTTTGTAGTAGTAGTAGGTATATTTGACGCCCCGTTTATATGAAGCTCCCGCCCTGACTAATCGTGTATATTTTCTTAGTGCTATGCACGATGATGTACTTGGATTCTATACGCGAAGAGTTTTAAGATAGCCATTTTGATTTATTGATTTCTCTTTTTTTCACAAGAATATGTCATCTTTTTATTCTTTTTAAGATTATTGTATCATTAGCATGGAAGTAATTAGTACTTTTACAAAGTACTTACTACTTCCATGATCATTAGCCACGCGCCATTGTTAAAGTATGCAGTGTTTTGTTTATTTTGATTCCAAAAAGTGTAATTGATTAATTTTGTACTTAAATTATTTGTGAGTGACACGAACTTAGTTAAAATGATTACGGCCAATGGTTTAAAACAGTTTTTAATAGATAATTATGGTGAATGCAAATATTTAGAATGGAACTTTCAAACACAAGAAAAAATCAGTTTTGTCGTTAAGTGCAAGCCCAGTAATTTCAAAGAAGACTATAGTGGATTTTCTACAGACTTAATTCAAAATTTTTCTGCGTTTAGCAATACTAATTGGATTGTTCGTTCACCTTTTCCAAAGTTAAAAAACTGGTTTATCGCAAGCTATTTGTGTGTCAGCATTCATCTTTTAACAAGAAAAAGGAAGGTCATAATCGTATGCGTGCTCGTGCATGTGTCGCTTCCATTGACATCAAAGCAAAAAAGTCTAAAGCAAAGAGAACCAAAATAATTCTAAGTAAGCAAACATTTTTTCTCTTATTTTATAATAAAAATATATCATCTCGTAAACATCTGTTTTTTTATTCCCAACCCATACAAAAAATGTATTAGAAGGCTATGTCAGTCATATTGGTTTTAGCCTTCTAATACATTTTCATATACTTAATATTGTCTTTCCAAGCTTGTATACTTTACAAACATTTGTTACACGTTTCCATTCTTAAACTATACAATGTCATAACATGTGGATTCTAACCTTGTATATTCTCCTAACTAATTTACTGAATCAGTGTAAGAAAGTATACGCGACCATTACGTAGAAATCATGTATATTTTCAAAAACTTAATTTTGTTACACATTCTGAAACCGTACAGTGTTAGGACACTATGAATGTGTGCTGGCCTTGTATACTTTCAATATACGCAACTTCGTCACTAGAAGCCTGAATTTACAGTGATCAAGATTAGAAGTTGATTAGCCGACCTACTAAAAGTTAGAAGTAGTATAGGTAGGTACTGTACTTATAAATGTAAGGTAACGGTTCGCTATAAACCCAGTTCCTGAAAGTGACCGATGGGCCGATCTGTCTCCTCCATTATGTCAGCTAATGAACGCTATGGATTGACAAGGGAATAGGCTAACAAAGGCATAGGCTACTGGCTACGCTTTATGTTAGGATAATTTAAGAACAATGGCGGAGCAATCTTCTTCTAATCGAGTGATAGAGTGAGTTACTAACACTGATAGACAGCAATAAGGAATGTTCTGAAGCAACCCAGCGATTTCACAGACAAATTAGCTCTAGATCGGCCAGCGAATCCATTCACCTTAAAATGATGGTCAGAATAAAGTAAGACCTACTTCACATTTATTTTTTTGGTTTATAATTAGCATCACTCAAAAAATAGTGTAAGAGCTTGTCAAAACTTTTGTACCTTATACATATTATGATTTAAATGCATGTTCATAAATAATTTTATAACAAGTTTTGAACTGCCAATGGAGGTTTTAGCTTGTTATTTGTCCCAGACATTGTCGTCAATAACTTGATGGATTTTACTATACATTATATGTATAGAGCAATCAGAAAGCGATACAAAGGCTAGACAAATGGTCGGCAAGACAATGCGGCGACAGCTCACCTCCACACAATTGATACTGTGCACAATGGGACACTTAGGGAGCAGGGATGTGGTCGTACAGAATAGAAATCATTCAGATTATTAGGTAAAAACAATTTCGAAAATGTGTAAGTAATGTGACAAAACATTGGACTGTGACTTGACTAGATAATGTAAACATGGCAAGCAAAGGCCCAACTCAAAAGTTATTAAACATAGAGCACAGAAAACCGTTTTAATTAAATTTATTTATGGTCGCCAAACTTAAAAATCGCAATTAAAAAACAAACAAGCTTTTACCCACGGCTTCGCCCGCGTGAGTTTGCCAAGGAACCAGTGATATTTCCCGGAATGAAAGGTACCCTATGTTCTTCTTAGTACTTATATGTGTATGCGAAATTGCAGGTGGAGCTCAGTAGATAAAGCATAAAGAGGTAACAAACCAACAAATAAATAAAAAAAACAAGCTCACTTTCGCATTTACATCTAATATTAGTTAGGATTAGGATAGTTTGAGGAAACAAAATCTTCAATGATGTTTTTACTATATGAAATAATTTCAGTTTCTTTTGGGTGCGTGATGGGCCCATAGGCAGTTTCCTATTCTGTTTAAGGGTTAATTCGGTTCTGCATATACAACAATTTTAATCCTAGCTAAAAACAAATAGGTAGATGAAAATGATCTGAAATCACATATTTACTAATAATTTTTAATCCTACCAATAGGCTTAGTTATTCTAAGTCTGTACACACACGAAATGAAGCGATCCCGGGTTGACATCTCGACAGCGAAACGAATTTATCGGTGGTGAAAAATGATGCGAGCTCCCCGACTACAGTCGTCACACAATTGTTTACGAATTGTAGCTTCTAATCTAACCGATACATTTCAGTTGCTGTTTTTTAAGAAATTCAGCATAGTTGCAAACTCAATATTTAATGTCGATTATTCTATTTTACTGCGGCCATAAGAGTTTCATGGTTTCTAATAAGTTTTAAGGTATATTACGCCAAGTTAAAAGCATTTTTAACATACAAAGTACTACCGTATATTTTTAAACAAAATATTATTTATTATTTCAAACCACCAACAAAGCGAACAATGAATAAATCCGAAGTATCACGCAGACACACTCCAATGAATCCTCTATTTTCCAAAAAAGGTGGTATCAAAACTACACAGGCCCACGATTCATTGCCCATTCATTGCATTCAAAATCCGGACTCGGAAAACAGAAACCTAAATTAGCTAAAGTACAGACATAGCAGCAGATGTAATGGGCGTTTCTTTGATCGCACCGAATTGAAAAGGTAGGTATTCCTCACAGATAGAGAACCGATTTGAATAGATGCGATTCAAATGGCTCTTAGCTGTCATAGAGGCACTGATCAAATATTTTGGTGTGAATTTATTTGTATGAAAAGTGCTGTGTGAAATAGCTTTTCATTCCTTCTTTAAAAATACAAATATAAGCTACCAAAATACATCACAGATACTGTATTGTATTTTTATGACTGAAGACTATGACTGAGTGAAAAAATTTAAATCCGGTATTTATTAAGACGTTTCCTAACTACATAATCATCATACAGTTAATAAGATAGAAAATAGGCTAATAAATCAAACAACGATTTTCTTTCATCAATATCTGTGTTCTGGATATTTTGTGATAAAACACGACCGCCTATTAATAATTCAACCATAGGAACAAATGGCATGAATTGACAACTCGGCCATAATCCGGACGCCTGGCCGGGCTATGATAAAAACTTTGTAAAATAGTTTTAAATTGAAAATACTACCTTAATTTACTAAAAGTGCAACTAATTCTTCATTAATTATTAGGACAATTCGACAGACAAGGCTTTTGTTAATAAAAAAAACCACTCATAATGGTTCAATAATTTTGGAGCTATAATGTAGGTTTATAACAGAAACACAGACACATCATGTTAAACACATAGCACCTTACCTACCAGTGGTAAATTTACCCATGACTTAATCATTAAGACGATTTAATTTTCAATTCAATAGGTATAGAACTTATAAACAGATGACTATTTTAGATAATCCCAAAATTAATTGGTGAGGTCAAAATGTGACCCTTATTATAATGTGTGAGCATGAGTATGCCATGTCCACTCCAAAACAACACATTAACGTCAACAACACGGGAGCTGTCAATACTAAATTACCATAAACAAAAGTCCTGTAAATTAAATCTTTTGTATGAATTTGCGTCCCGTGTCCCAAGTGAGGCATTCCCGTGCCATGAGTGGGATTAACCTGACGAATTAAATGGGACCCCGTGAAACCTTACGTGTTTGTTAAGTCATAAGAGTATAGCGATTAATTAGTGTGGCCGCCTCTGCTATTAGCTACTAGCAGAGGCGATACATGCTCAGGTATATTTATAAGCTCTAGAGTATTTGAAAGTGACTGGTGTCAATCAAATCGAAATCACATCTTTATTTAAAAAACTTAACCACTAAATAACTTGTACAAAGAGTCATGCCTAAGCTAGGATTTGAACGAACCTGTGTTCTAGTGTCTTGACTTGATTGAAGCGATGTTCTTATTAACTCAATTTTTACTATACAGATAGATTGTATAGCTTTTACAAATAGTTAAACCGCCAGGAACTCAGCGTATTGGGATTACTTTTAATATAATTAGAATATAAACAAAGATAAGATCTGAAGGTTCGTGTGTTCACATAGGACCTTGTGTATTTCTACGATATTACAACTACGAGTTACATGATAATTACTTTAAAACAACGCAGCTAGGGCTAAAATCGTAACAGTGTCTGATGGCGTTACTTTTTTGCTTTTATTTTTACGTTGTAGATTTTTACAACAAAATATGTTTTTAACTTGTTTTTGTCGCTCGTCGCTTATTGCTTAAACAGCATGTTAACTTGAACACACCCTCTTTCATCCATCATTAGCGGACAATGGCTAATCTAACGCGAAGGGGCTCCATCACCGTAGGGCTCCAACGTCCAGATCATAATTAACGCGAGATTACGCCCCGAAGATATCTGATACCCTCACAGGGCTTTGGGCAAAAGTCGTATCATCGTATGCATGTGTCGTATTATCATACTTCATACTAATATTATAAAGAGGCAATGTTTTTAAGTTTTTGAGTTTGTTTAGGGGGAATCTTCAGAAGTACTGAACCGATTTCAAAATTCTTTCATACATACATTTTTGGTCAGTCGTGTAAAAAAGCGAATTCTTCACTTCTTACCACTAAAATGTAAATTTCCCACAATTGTTTTTGTAACACAATCCGTATCATTAACAACAAAGTACATTAAACGATCGCCAAGTTTTCTTTTTAATCGTTTAACACCTCGGCTGCTAAATGGAATTCTAATGGAAATAGGTTTTACGTTTCTAGGGGAAATGCCGATCCTTAAACATTTATAAGGAACTTTCAATTTCTATTTAATTCTGTGATTAAAGTAAGAAAATCCGCCTGATACATCTTACCTTTTTTCCTCTTTTATTGCATTCCGTCTGTTGGCGCTGAAGCCTGGGTAGGGTAATGATAGTCAAAGTCAATTTTTTTTATTGAAACTTGGCCTTCAAAGAAGGCTCTTTTTCAAGTCGATAACTAATTATTTAATCATAATATATTATGTCTCAAAGCTACAAACTACTAGCATTTCGGAACGACCACTGCTGAGAAGAAATGCCGAAAGAAACTCATGAAACAGTCTTGGTCGCCTAACTTGCCAGCTATTTATTAACTTTATACATACACTAGATTGTGTACAGTAAAAAATATATATATAAGAAAAAAAACACATGTTATGTTTGTGATCAGGTAACCACAATGAATTGGTTAAGAACAAAAATAAAAATAAAATTCGAATCAGGATCGAAGCAGAATCCCCCTGGCAACACCCGTTCACGAGTTGACGCGAGAGTCAGCCATCGCAAAGCTCAACCATAATAGAGGGAACCTTACGACCCGGCCCAGCATATGAGTAGGACTGTAATTATATAGGCGCTGAATGGAGAAGAACTTTATTTTTACAATAGTTAGAGATCGTGTGAGTAGCTCGTTGATGAGCAAGGATAGTATAGCTTAAGATGGCTGTGTTTCCTTCCATGCACATCGTATCCCTAGAATCCGGTGTAATTTAGATAATGCAATTTATTTAGCTTTTATATATAAAAACGAAGCGAGGAAAATGCTGAGTGTAGGAGATATTGTAGCTATTCACGCATAAACAGATTTTGGAAAAAATTATATATTATATCTAAATATATATGTACTTATATAACAAAAGAGGCTACTGACAGACTTTTATCCCTTACACCTTGTATTACCTATGTCTGACAAAATAAATAAATGATTGATTTGATTGATTGACTTACAATCAACCCAGAGCTGAAACCGATGACCGTAGAGATTTTTCAGAACCGTCAAAAATGTTTTAACCGAGTATAATAAAAATATACTAACTTGAATTTCTCTACGGAAAGTAATTCATACTACCTGTATTCAGAATCAAAGATAATCATCATGAGATATTATGTGTTTGTATTTTTTTCCCATTCTCAAAGAAAATACACCACAACATCAAAAACGCATTAAAGGAAGTGGGGCGAAGGCGCAGAAAGGGTATCCATTTTAGAGCAATTTATTTTATTCTAAACAGCCTTTGTTCTGCGCCTTCTATTCGACCTCAAGTTGATTGATAGAATACAGGAGAACCCTGAAGGCTGTGGTTAGGCCATTTCATTTGCGCGGGCTTTCTGCAAATGGTCAATTAGACAAGTAAAAAAAATACGCTCAGTGAATATCCTAACTAAACTAATATTATAAATGCGAAAGTGAGTTTGTTTGTTTGTTACCTCTTCACGCTTCATCTACTGAACCAATCTTCCTGAAATTTTGCAAACACATAGTTAGAAGTACGGAGAAGGACATAGGGTACCTTTCATCCCGGGAAAATGCACTGTTCCCGTGGGAAATTCACGCGGGCGAAGCCGCGGGCAAAAGCTAGTAGTTCTATATACTACACTCTTAATAAATAGGAGCCTAATCTATACATTAGTAAGTGGCAACTGGACGTTGTTCTAAGCTAAGATAGATTTCTAAAAGTTTTCAGTATAATGTGGAATTTTCTTATTTTTCTCGTCGTTCTCAAAATAATAGAGATTCAATTAGTCTCGATGGTTTCAATCAAAATGCTGAAGATTCTTTTGCGAAAGGTTGTCCCTTCCACATAATTATAGCTATTTATTGATACAATAAATAATACACTCCAGTTTTAAAAGTAAAACAAAATATGGATATATTTTGTCATAGGGAAGTGCAAGCAAATTTACCAAAGGTTCCTTTGATTTGACTTGACAGGAACTCTTGTTTATGAAGTTAACACGATATACATTTTGCTGTCCACGTCGAGAGTAACAAACTATACGCTATATTAATCAACATCATTTGAGCGGCAATGACACCAATTTGGGTTAAATGGCAGCAATGGACTTGGTCACTTGAGAAGGCGATTGTCACAAACCACCATTACACTAATAAGAAAAATGAGAAATTCCTGTGTACAAACCGAGTTATTGTAAAGACTAGCAACCCGCTCCGGCTTCTCACAGGTGTTGCCTGGAAGAAGTAGAGTGGGAGGACGGAAGATGTCGTGGCTTAGGAACATCAGAGAGTGGACGGGAATCCAAAACAGTAGAACAACTGTTCAGACTGGCTCTGAACAAAGGTAAATTTAACGAGCTGATAGCCAACATTCAATAATGAATAGGCACTTAAAGAAGAAGAAGACCCGGAAGAAATTATCTGAATAAAGTGGAAACAGCATTAAAATCCGTTGCGTGGTTTAAAGATGAACGAATATAGAGCCAGTCTCGGAAAGAGATTATTTTAAACTATGTGGAAAAATATGATAGAGATTACCAAGCAAAAAAAAAAATGTATTAAAATAAAAGTGATATATTCTATTTACATAATATGTATCTATACAAGATTTGCATTTTTTATTCGAATTCTAATAACAGATCAAAGTTGCATGTTGATATAAACAAAAAGATAATATGTATGTATATTTTGAATTGATGGAGTAAACTTCAATCAAATAAAAAGTAATAGATCACCATCATTACCTTATAGTAAGATCCATTATTGTTGTTATTATATGTTATAGTCCCACTGTACTTATTCTTATTGAACATTTCACAAACACACATAAACTAGGTATTCAACAATAATAATTTACAAATATTAATTTGTATATAAAAGCAAATTGTTTTTCTGCCGATGCGCACGCGACGGGATCGAGGCAGACTATAAAACTAGAATCAATTAGTGTGCGCAGAGCAATATCATATACAGAGGCGGCATTAAGAGCAGAGGAAACTATAGGCTGTTTTTTTTTTAAGACATACCTACCTGGATAGTATTAGATAAATCATATTCTCTGCCTGTCCTATAAGAAATAGGCGTAATATGTTTTATGTATGTATGCACAAAATTAAATCTAGATATACTAAAGTAAGAAATAAAATCTGTGAATGACAAATATTTTCGATGCCCCTGGCATTTATGAAGTTATATAAATTCTTGCTTAGCAAGTTTTAAATAAATAACTTTATCCTCAAATAAACATGAATTTAAGTTTATGCGTTACTTGTTGTAATTTAATTTAAAGAAAATGTCGCTAGTAGTCTATAAATATTGCTAGAAAAGGATAGGAGTGGGTGGTCTAATCTAAACACTGACTGAGTTTAAACAATGGTCAATATAACCCATATTAGGTCTAAATGTGAATGCTAGTTCGTCGGTATGTCAGTAAAATGAATCAATTTGACAATAAAATAAATTGCGCATTGCTCTTTGCAAAAGTTATTCAAGCAATTTGCAATCAATTTTCATACATATACCTATCACTATCATTAAAAGTCCCATTTAAACGATCAATAACAAGAAAATGTTTTATTGTATTGTATCTAAAACATATCAATAAGTTGAACAGTAAAAATTCTGTCGCGTACATTACTCTGTGACATCGCATAATGGCCCTTTGATTCCGTTCGAATAAGATGATTGTTGAGACGAGAACAATTTGTATCTAATACGACATTGCTATGGAGATATTGACCGTGTATATTTCTTTCGTTATAAATACATTTTTGTCTGTATTTAAAATATATGCTACCATATCTTTAAAATATAAGCTATCATTATTCAAACTATTGAAAGTAGAAGAGGGAAAATGTTAGCGACACGATGACTTTGTACGAAACATCATAGAAGGAAAGGTAAAAGGAAGAAGGGCCCAAGAAGACCAAGACAGAGTTACTGTACAAGCCCTGGAATGTAGTGAAAGATGACGACTGATATAATTATACTTTATTTATTCCTGGTTGATTTTGGTTGATTTTACATTGAAATTGTGCGAGTATATATGTACAAAACTTGAAACAAGCCATATCGAGTTCTAAAATACTAAAGTGCCATCTATGCGATGGCATGATAAAACACATTTAAACATTCAAATATTCGAATTTAGATTACATGAATATGAATAAAAAACAAACAGCCAGTGCAATAACCAATGAGGTTGACTGGCGTGAACATACCGCCCGCCATGGACATCTAAATTCTAAAAAAAGATTGTATTGAACATATACATAAACTAATTAGTTCTTAATCAGAGAAAATTACCGCAGGCATGTATGACGCAAAAAATAACTTAGGTATATAAACTGTATTGATTAGTGGACTGTAACAAATAATAGCTTTACTAGAAATAGGCAAAACACAAATTTTAGACATAAGTCTCTTAGCAATAATTGCATTTTAAGGTGACAACGCGTGTAATGTTGTCCAAATCTATATATTTGTCTGTTATAATGCCATATAACCATTTTGCTAGCGGTAAATCATCCTCTCTAACATACATAACATCTTCAATCTTTGGCTCAGGGATGTGATCTTGCCATTTGAGACGAAGAAAAACTGAGAAAGATAATCCTGGGACCAACGTCGCCAGAAATGCTGTACCATCCTTTGTGATAATTGCCAACGTTTTAAATTAGAAAGAGTTTTTAGCCAGTGTGGTCCAGTACTCCATAACTGATTCGAATGAATCATGTGGTTTAACTGATTCGGTTAATCCGCAGGATTGTCCGTTGATTGTACATGTGACCACTGAGTATTATCTAACACAGGCAAAATCTCTGAGACCCTATTGGCAATTAAAGTTTTCCATCTGCTTGGGTGATTTTTTGGCCAAGCAAGAACAATTGAAGATTTGATCAAGGCATGCATATTTTCTTTCGTAATTTGAGGAACAGTTGAAACTTTCTTAAGTAATTTTGCCAACAAAACTGCTCCACAAAGCTCAAGCTTTGGAATTAAAACTTGTTTTACTGGTGCAACTCTAGTTTTTGAAGTCAATAAAAAGACATGACGCTCATTGTCATTGCGTACAACTCGTGCATACACCCTTGCGGCATATGCAATATTCGAGGCATCGTGTAAACCATGTAACTCCATATCACAATTTGTTCGAGTTTTAATGCATATTGGTACTTGCACATTGATAAGTGAAGATAAATCGCTCCTATAACTGATACACTTTTGAAATAATTGATCAGATAGTTCATCATCAATTATCAAATAATTAGGAGCAATCCATCCCAGCGGATCGAACAAACGTGCGATATGTGATATAACTTCTCTTTTAGTTATAGGTTTTCCTAACGATGGTAGTTGTATTTCTTTGTTTCCGACTTCATCATTGCCTTCATTTTTTATTTCTTTTATGATGGCTTTATTATTTGTGCACCAATTGTTGTTTTTATTGAACAATTGTTCACATCGTTGCTCTCCTTGAGTTAAATCCTCTTTTTGGTTACACTCGCCTGACTCTGATTTTATTTCATCGTCAGTGAAACGGGCGTGCATACTAATTATAGAGTAGCAACGTTGATTAAAATTTGTTTGTTGAATTTGTCCAGATATTATCCATCCAAATTTTGTTTTTTGTGCTATCACTGAATCGCATGAACCTCTTATCAGACCTTCTTGTAGAATCTGACTGTAAACTTCTACACCTAATAAGAGATCAATCTTATCAGGTGTTGTGAATGAAGGATCAGCGAGTTGTAGATTGGATATATCTATGGACAATGGCACGGTAACTTTGTGTTCTGGCAGAAAAGTGGTCAACTTCTTGAGGACATGAGCCTGAACAAAAACTTGAAAGTTTGGGTTGTGAAGCGATTGAATTTTTAAGTTAACAATTGACTTAGATTCTAAAGAACCAGCCTGGTCGCTTCCCAGCCCTGATATTAGGCTCTTGTTTGATATTTTATTTAAACCAAGAAGTTGTACCGCTGCTTCGCTTATAAAGGAAGCCTGCGAACCTTGATCTAACAAAGATCTAAGGGTGATGAAATTACCGGTCATTGATAAAACATTGGTCAATGCTGTAGCCAAAAGTACTTGACTTTGATTTTTTGCAAAGCAAGCTACAACATTTCCAGCTTCGTCAGCAGTCGATTGATTAACAGTTCCTTTAGAGTCGACTGGTTGATGTTCTACATTCCTAGGGTGTAATAATGAGTGGTGCCGTTTCTTGCAAATTCTACAGTGGGTTGATAGACGGCAAGAATAAGTTGAGTGGTTATGACCAAGGCAATTGAAGCATAACTTTTTTGTTTGGACAAAATTACGTCGCGCGTCTACATCTTCCTTTGCAAATTTTTTACAATTAAATAATCTATGAGCCTCTGAGCAAAAATCACATGTGAAACTAGTAGACACATGTAATGATTTCAAATTTGAAGTGGGGAGGGAACGGTTAAATTTATTAAATTTATTGTCAAGAAATTCCAAAGACCTGAAACGGGTTTCAAGAAAGTCGGTAAATTGACTCAAGGTAGGTAGCTCATTACATATTTCACTAGTTTTTACCTCCCATAATCTACCACTTTCGTGATCTAATTTCAAACAAACTATATGTATGACAATTATGTCCCAAGTTTTCACATTGACCCCAATATTTCCCAAAGCACTCAAACATTCAGTGGAAGTATCTAATAAATCTTTGATCCCATGAGACGATTCAGAAGTAAGCGACCTTTGACTTAAAAATCTTTTTAAAATATTATTAGCCAAAAAACGCTTGTTGTCATAGCGCTTTTTCAAAAGTTCCCAACACTTTTTATAATTTGTTTGGGTGATGGGAATATGGCGTAACAACTGTTCAGGTTCATCTTTGATATGACCTTTTAAATAATGAAGTCGCTGAACGTCATCTAACGTTTGATTGTTATGGATCAAAGACTTGAAGAGATCTCTGAAGCTCACCCACTCTGAGTATTGCCCTGAGAAAACAGGTATTGAAATTTTTGGTAATTTAATTGAATTATTATTTACTTTCGAAACAGGTTTTTCAGAATCATGCGATTGACATTTATGTAAAGATTCCCTCAATTCCCCCTTGTACACAATATGTTTCTTCGGCAATATCATACACATTACTATCTGATGCGAAATAAGAAGATTTTTGAAACTCCGAACTAGTCATTTGTTTGATAATAATTGCATGAGTGTCTGTAAACTGTAACCATAATTGATCTAAATTTTCGAGTCTAGTTTCTAAGTAGAAGACCGTGATTTGTTCCTTAGGGGACTTTTTAAAGTTGGCCCTAGCTTTTAGAATTTTATTTTTAAGATCCTCTTGTTGCATTACTAAAGACTCCATGCTTACTGACGCTCAAGCAATGATAATTTAAATTAAAACAAAAAATGACATGAAATAGAACAACACACACAAAATTATTTGAAAGTTGTTGCAACGTTCGGCGAAGTTTTCAAAGTGTTTGACAGATAGAACAGGCTCGGTGAATATTTAAAACTTGACGTATGACACACGCGATGAAAATATTTCCTCAAAGTTTCATCAATGCAGAGACGATGATGCAAAGTGCCAGTGGGAACTCAGTAAAACTTTTTACGAGTTCGGAAGTAAACTTTCAAAAAGTTAACTTTTTACGTGGAAAAGTAAAGTGTGATTACTTTCTTTTTCCCACTTTTCTTGACTTTGAACTTTTAAAAATTGAAAGTACTCACAGTTTCTTCTGGACACAGTGATACACTGCACTTACGACTTTTATATCCGAAACAAGAGTGACCCCCTGTAGGTCGTTCCGAGGAACTTTGGCTTCGGTTTTGTAACTCCGATGACACAACACCACTATAACTGGTTAAGTAAAACAATACTTTATATCCGCGACAGAAGGACTATGTACAAGCCCTGGAATGTAGTGAAAGATGACGACTGATATAATTATACTTTATTTATTCCTGGTTGATTTTGGTTGATTTTACATTGAAATTGTGCGAGTATATATGTACAAAACTTGAAACAAGCCATATCGAGTTCTAAAATACTAAAGTGCCATCTATGCGATGGCATGATAAAACACATTTAAACATTCAAATATTCGAATTTAGATTACATGAATATGAATAAAAAACAAACAGCCAGTGCAATAACCAATGAGGTTGACTGGCGTGAACAGTTACATGAGACAAAAAAAGGAAAAAGTTAGCGTCGGCTCGTATCAGAAAGTAAAACAGTTGGCAAAGAAAAGAGTAAAATGGAAAGCCACCGACAAGAGCCTCGCTCTTAAATTTGCTGATGATATGTCAGTCAACCATGGAAGTAATAAGTAGTTGTACAAAGTACTTATGACTTCCATGCAGTCAACTAACATATTGAAGTATATGAAACTAATACACGTACACCTAACAGAATTGTTCACTTGCCTTCAGATAGTCAAACGGACAAAGTTACAAACATTTCTAATTATGATGAGTTGTAATCCGGAGCATAGACAAACGGATTACACGTCAAAGGGCTCCATTTGCCAAATTTGTTTTTCCATTACTCAAATTGGGTTCGGTACCCTAAGTGGCAGAGCCAGTGGGGAGATTTTTTGCGCGGAATGTTGTGACTGCATGTTATGGATGAATTCACTTCAAGTAGATAAAGATAAGTTAGGTAATTGCTTTTCTGCCTTTGCCTTTGATATCAAATTTAGGGTTTCAAATGTCAATACAATAAGTAGTTTGGGCAAAGTTACAATTTTATCCACCGACTTGAATAAGGTGAAAAATCAATCAAATATTTCATTACAAATATTGAAATGAAACAATTAGAAAAAAGTAAAAAGGAATTACTTGCTTCATACCTTGTATTGTGCCAAAAAATGTTAACTGCTTTTAAATCTACGAAAATTGGACAACACTATCATTTTATCACGACTTTTACACTTTTAAATGAAAAACCTGCCACAACCTGGCCCATAGCCAGTTCCATAACAGAATTAATTACTAGACAACAGATGGCGCCATGGCAGGTGGCACACGGGGTAGTCCGTTAGCCATAAAACTCAATTTTCGTGTACCTACATGATAGTGAACAGACTGTAAGGGGAGCGGTGCAAAAATTTTACGGGAGTGCGTTGCAGACTAGTGTTTCTATAAATATGAAAAAAGTAGCTTTGATTGTGTTCAAAACTACATTAAATTGTATTTTAGTGCACAGAATGTACTTAACATTAAGGTTACTGAAACACAGCTACATACCTTTACTGAAGAGAAAATATTTAGATAAAACATCAAGAGTAACACTGCATTGAATGAGATAATATTACATTTTCCATTTCCTAACTTTATGCCTACTTATAACATTCAAGGTTATGCTAGAAGGAAGGATGATGCTAGAAATTTCGAAATTATTATACATGAAAACATTAATATGGGGCTTTCGAAAGAAATAGGTACAACTACAACACATATAGACACGATTACTGCGCAATGTCGTGTCTCTCCTAGCGCGCAGGTGAAAAAGGAAATGGATTTCTAGAGATAAAATAGTAAAGAGGTAAGTACGTATATAAATAAAAAGTATTCTAATGTGGGCAAGCCACAAGCTTATCAGGTGCGTTAGTACATAATATCTCGATGCTTATCAGATATCTTGTAAACTTTTAGAAGTTATAGAGTCTTCAATTAGCTAAACCATGCAGATTATGCGGTTAAATCAGAGGCTACTAACTAGCAAGCCGAACATTGTTCTTGCTAGTTCCCTGCTATAACTCCAGTTCTTGGCAAGGTTCCACCTGCCGCTATAAACTCGGATATCGCGATTTCTATTCATTTGGCTACAGCTCCCAAGCCTTTTGTTTCAATAAAGTTAGCTCTAGATTTTCAGACATCTTTATATTTACTTAACAAGATTTTTGGCAAGACTATTTTTAAGGAAAACGTCGAGATTCTAAAAATATCAGAAAAGTTGCAGATTCTATGTTAAAAATGAAATTAAAAAGGTGTCTGAATTGACTGAATTGAATTCGAATTCAAATTTCCTTGTTTGTTTAGTAGTTTGGGAACATGTTTTGGAGTATTTTGGGAATAACCCACGTAAGTAGCTATTATATTACATAATTATATTTATATAATTTGCACAAGGCAAAACTAAGCGGCAGATAAACTAACAACGATTTAATCTTTGATGTACGAATATCAGTTTAAAAAAAATTAAAACACCTTGGACTCCAGATTTACATTGTTTGCACAGATTGCTTGTTCAAGTTCTAGGTTTAAGGTTAGCTATGATAACATCTTCGCTAGCAAGAACAGTTAATTACCTTGCTTAAGCTTAACTTAGTTTAACTTATTCGGAAATAGATTTTTTTTTCTAATTTTGATCTTATCGAAAGTACCTATGTTTTGTTTTTTACGACTTTAATACATGTCTATTAATGAAAATAAAATGTTTCATGAAATGAATAATGATGACTGACGTGATTACAGACAGATCGTCACTTTTGGGTTGCTTAATATTTCTAAAAAAAATAAGGGTCCAGAGATTCTCATGAAATTACTTTTACATATAACCTCTCTAGCTCATCCCAGTCAATATGTCAAAACTCAAACTGTATATCCCATCAAATCGCAAAATCCCTGTCACCCTGAATGTAAAGTTGATGGATTTATTCCGTTTTTTCATGCAAATCCAATCAATCACATAGATAACTGTCATTTAACAGATTGCTAGCCCTTTATGTTTGCATTTTGTCAGCTTTGATTAAAGTTTCCCGTGCGCTGCCACTGAATTATTGAAGTCAGTGTTTTTTGATGGGTAGATTTTGTGGAGTATTCAATTCAGTAGCCTATAAAAAATTGTAATCATTGTTGAACAATATGTAATAGCTACGTCTGAAATACTTATTAATACGCTTACTGCTTTTAAATGATCGATATCTATTTATATAGCGCCCGTGTAACAGACTATTACAGAATAAAATCTCATCATATAAAATTAGGTACTACCTACTATGAAAAGCAGTGTTGCCACTTTAGACAATTTTTAGTACCTAAGCCGCATAAATTTACGAAGTAGTTAGCTACAAAAAAAATTGTGGCCAAATTTTTTAGCCACACTTTATAGCTACTTTCGGTACTGTTACTACGTTGATTTCATTGAAAAGTCCTATACCCTCATCGAATCTTTTTTTTACTATCTTGCAGATAGATTACATATCTATTTTTCTCCACTCCACCTCTACGAACCAGTGCTCTATTACGTAGTACTTATATTAATTCTGTGGCTCTACTTAAAGTGAATACTAGCTGCATCACAGGACTTCGCTTTTGTAGGAATTCTTAATAAAAACTACTCTATTTGCTTTTTCCGGGATTTTTCCATTCATATACTAAATTTCATCGGAATCCGTCAACTACATTTTGCATGATTGAGTAACAAACACAGATCCAAACTTTTACATTAATTTTCTTTGCAAGATTCACATCTCATATTACAGAATAGACTACAGCAGGTAATGACGACCCACCATTAGGCCAATCGAGCTTGTCTGCTCCATTCCATTCTGAGGAACATTAACTTAAGTGGCACATACGTTATTTGTACCTCCTTCTAAGAGGTTACGCCTAAATGCGATGATAAATTCCGCTCCAATGATTTCTTTCATGTTTAATGGTTATTGTTTATTCATGATGCGTTATCTTGTTCGTAAAATGTTGATATAATATTTATCTACTCTTCATGTGTGACAAACTTGACCTTTTTAATTGTTTTTTTTTTTTATAGTTTATCAAGAAATAGCGACAAATAAGGCGATGAAGTAAATTTTATTGCACTGCTTGTTTTAAATCTCCAATAAAAAAGGTCTAGTTTTGTGTTTTACGCATTCAGTATATATATAATTTCAGTCATATAATCGCGGCATCTGACACCAAAGTCAAAGTCAATTGGGTTTATTTAAATAGGCTTAAAAATAGCACTTTTAAATCGTCAAATTCTTGTTTTTTAGTTAGTTGACGTCATTAAATTACTTAAAGCTAAGGTTACCACCGCGCCTCCAAAGCGCAAGTGTAGAAGAGGCGGCGCAACAAACTCCACTGCTGCATTTTCTCCAAAGACGTCACTTTACAACATATGAAGAATTCAAGAACTGTACTACTCATACCAATGATCTGTAGGGAGGAAACAGTAGCTTTCTCTCAAAAATAAATGCTGTATTTAATATTAAGACAATCTAACCTTTCATCTATTATTTTATAAGTTTTATTTTTATTTAACCTTTCATCTCATCGCAGAAGGGAGCCTGATCTAAAGCTATGAATTTTAAATGATACAATCACTTCTACGAACAATTTATATCATTTACTATTTCAGTGGACATTATATTATCATTATCTTCTACTGACTTTGCTTCTAAATGGCAGCTCTTCGGTATTAGCTCCATATATCCGTCTGTCAACGACTTTTGGATCGCAACCGAACGGGGCCTGTGTAAAAACCGTTTTTCTTTTGCATCTAGCAATATGAAGCAGACGAATAAAACAAATAGAAAAAGATACACCAGTCGGTGGTTATCTTCCAAAAACACTACTAACTCTGATGCTATGTTCATCGTGATGGTTGTAATACAGCTCCGACAGTAAACTGTTAGGTTAGAACACCATCCGGTCAGTTCCATTACAAAATATTATAAATTCCGCTGAAAATTTCCTCAAAACATTATTTTGATTTGTAGTGTGGCTGCTTGATAAACGTCAAATGTGGCATCGATCAAACGCAAATCAAACGCTTCATGCACTGAAGAATGAAAAAGTTTAGTATCGATAAATCGATAACTTCCATGTGAAAAGGTTATTCAAGTCAAGTTTTTGTATTGGACAATAGACAACCGTAGATTAATCAAAAAAATAATTTGGACTCAAAAACTTTTTTTGACTAAAATTTTGCTAAAACATGTATTTTCGAAGAAGGCATGCATGCATGAATAGAAGGAGTGTACGCTTTTTTGTCTGAATATTATTCTAAATTCATTGTTTAACATTTTAGTAGGCGATTTATTTAGCCGATTTATTTACCATTTACTTAGGTACCTACAATGTTAGACATATTTTGCACTAACGAAGTTGGCAACCAAATTTCCTATTATTGCCTTTGCTATTACCGCAGCATAAAGGTTCCTGTAGGATGACTTTTCAAATCGCCCTCTTACGTCGTCCGCAAAGGCTGATGGCGACTAGGGCCGCCAGAGGTTATCGCACGGTCTCCTGTGAGGCAGCGTGTGTGCTGGCTGGTAGTATACCTTGGGACCTGGAAGCCAGGACCCTCGCGTCTCTGTTTACATGGCGCGAGGAGGCACTGTCCCGGGGTGACCGGCTAGCACCGAGAGAGATCGCAGGACGCCGGAATGAGCTGTGTCAGCGCACAATTGAGGAGTGGAGCCTGAGGCTGGAGCAGCCCACTGCTGGGCATAGGACCGTCGAGGCAGTCCGTCCAGTGCTGGGCCAATGGTTGGCGAGGCAGCACGGCCTATTGACATTCCGCCTGGCGCAGATACTCACCGGACATGGTTGCTTCGGGGGGTATCTGTGCCGCGTGGCAGGTCGGGAGCCGTCTGCCGTGTGCCACCATTGCGACGGATGTCTGGACGAGGATGCCCAGCACACATTGGAAGCCTGCCCAGCCTGGGTGGAGGACCGCGCAGAGTTGTGCGCGGTCGTGGGGAACGATCTGTCACTGTCGACCGTCGTACATTGTATGGTCGCCAGTGAGACGTCGTGGACAGCGGTGCAGGCCTTTGCGGAGAGCGTTATGCTCCGCAAAGAGGCGGCGGAGAGGGTGCGTGAGGATACCACAGACCTCGAGATCCGCCGCCGGCGCCCGGGGCGCAGAAGGCGGGCTTACGGCCTGCTCCAGCTGCCCCCACATTAACGGCCGGTCGGGCGGCGGAAACGGGATTCCGTCGTCCGGCTTAACGGCCCCGGGTAGAAAGGCGCGCCCGTGTCAAGCATGCCTTTCCCCTAGCGGGTAGAGATGAAGACTGACGAGTCGTCCCGCTGGCTGCTCCGAGGAGAGCGGCCGAGCCGAGGCCGCCGTGGTAGCGGCCGCCGCGCCGGGGCTGTGGAGCGAGAGTAGCACATGGTCCCGGCACAAAGCGGTTGGCGTTGGCACCGTGTGGTTTTAGTGGGTTCAAGTCCCACACACCTGTCCGGCTTCCCGTGGCCGGATGGACGGGACGGGGGTCTTTCCACACGTAAAAAAAAAAAAAAAAGGATGACTTTTCAAGCAGTTTACTGTACCTAGTCTGCACTTAAGAGCTCCCGTTTCCCAACCATTAATATTAATACAGGAGTTGGGCAGAACCGACGGTGAAGACAGAGCTTTATCGAAACCGATTTGCATGGTTAAATGGTAAATCCTGTAGATGGCTGTTCTTGCCCATTGGCTGGGCTGTGAGACGCCCAAATGGATGTTATTACTATGAATTGGTCACGTCTAGTCTGTGGTGTAACCATGGAAGTAATAGGTACTTACGATTTATGAATTCCATGGGTGCAACACATATTGAGATCATGCAGATGGTATGCAAGGAATTCATTCATTCACATAGTTATTATACACTAGCTTTTGCCCGCGGCTTCGCCCGCGTGATTTTCCCACGGGAACAGTGCTTTTTCCCGGGATAAAAAGTAGCCTATGTGCTATTCCAGGTCATTATCTACCTCTGTACCAAATTTCATCGAAATCCGTCCAGTAGATTTTGCGTGATTGAGTAACAAACATCCTCACAAACTCACAAACTCACATCCAAACTTTCGCATTTTTAATATTAGTATGGATTATTGTTTGGGCATGTTAAGAGGATAAATGAAAAGAGATTATTTCACAGACACTTTCGTAAGTATATTTAAAAAGCAGAGGTGATTGGAAAAGTTTTGTCAGAGTCGAGAGAACGCACTTCGACCAGATTGCGGACTTCCTTAAAAAAGAGATATTAGGAGCACCCATAACCGGCGAGCATGAATGAATGAAGAGAGTGATGAGTGTAGAGGCAGAGAAAGAGAGATCTGTAAGGAGCATAGCACGTGGAAATTGCTAGTCTCTGCCTACCTCTACGGGGGCGGGGAAAGGCGTGACAATAAGTATTTATGTACATAATTCGTTGGTGTTGTGGTGGTTACACATCTCCCACACATTATCTGTGTAAATACACACAAATCACAAATATTTGCGAGTTAGGAGTCAAACCAAATCTAAGACTTATCTTGGGTCGCTGAGCTTATGGTAAACAAATAGGTAAGCTTACTACTCTCTGAATTATTAAACGTAATCAAACTTAGCTCTTCCAGATCCTACTTATATTATAAAGTTTTTTTTTTAAACTAGATCAAAAAAGGTGTATAAGTCAATAAAATTTGTAAAGGGACACAGCTGATAGAAATAACAATCCAATAGAAAACAAAGAATTTGATTTAATTATCTTGTAAGATTTGATTAAAGACAGACAATCAGGGATAAGAGAAACGAAATCCAGTAATTACACATTAATTTCACTCCTAACACGAGTAGAATTTTAAATACAACAAAGTAATTAAGTGAAGTTAGCCTAATTAAGACAATTCTAGACGTATCTACTGGGTAAGGGACTGGTTTTATCCAGGATTTAACGTATTCTACCCGCAGAATTAGAATTAGAGCTAACTTCGTTTGGATTCAGACATGCTAATTTCTCAGAGCGCTCTGTGCATTAGTTATTTGTATTTTGAAGTGCAGTTGTAACAATCTTTCTCATAATGTACAGCAGTTTTTCCTTTCCAGTTGATATGAGCTGTCATTTAAGCTAAACTGGGTGCTGATTCTGCTTAATTACATGGATTTTAATTGTAGTATTTTATACACGAGCTACAAGAAATGTCTAAAACATCATTGAAGCATGTTTATGACCTAACGTTTACAAAATCTCGTCTTGGACTGAAATTATCAAACTATAGCTGTACCCCGGGCTTCGCTGTCGGAAAATTGGGATAGCTAGGCGAAATCACTATGTATACCTAATTTACTAGTAAAAATGCAACGTCTTCTGACACATAATCATTCATTATTTTTCAAACCATTATCATTATCTTGTTTAATTTTACTTTTGTGAACAGGTTTTGTTTTGGTTATCTCAACTTCGGAAAGGTTTGGTACCTATCTATGAGATTTTTTTGTATAAATTCAGAATGCATCAACTAAAAGCAAACTTAAAATAAAAGTAATACGGCATCAATTTAGCGGAAGCGTCTTAAGGCCGATTTTCATCTCCACAAATATCTTTTGAGCCTATAAGTGCAAAATCCCTTAAATCTTATTCAATAGAACCCATCTTGAGGGTTTGTGGAAACAATTTTGTTATGTCTAAACACGCATTTAGGTAAAATGGAGCAATTATTGTAAATCCCAAGGAAAATATTGGAAAATAATTGGCTGGGAGTTTTAAAACTTTCTTATCCTTGGGGAGTAAACGAAAGAAGTTATCAATTTTATATTATCTTTTACTATTAACCCCCGACGCTAAAACAGGGGTGTTATATGTTTGACGTGTCTGAGTATCTGTAGTCTGTCTGAGGCATCGTAGCTTCCAATCTGTTGAACTCATTTCGATCTAGTTTTTTTTTGTTTGAAAGGTGGCATGGAAGGTATTTTTAGCCATGATTCGTGAAAATCGATTCAGCCTTTTTCAACTTGATATCGGGGGTTTTATTTTAATTTATATTTTATGTTTTAATTTGTGCAGCATTGTGTCCAGTAGCGAGTTCGGTTAGTTTGTTGTTCTATGTCTATATTAATATTAACAGCGCCACCTACCTTGTCTTCGTCGGACTTCTCAGTTGGTTCGTCGTAAATCCGCTTATCACGCGAGCCTCTTCGCGCTAAAAGCGGCGTTTGTGGGGGCGACACCATCGCCAAGCTATTCCTCGCACTACTCGGTGGAGATTTGATAAATTCAATTTTTCCTCCTTCAACGCAAATATTCGGAGTCAATGGATATAGTGGAGTCATTGCAACATTAGTATTTGCCAGATGATTATAATGATTCTCTTCTAACGGCAGTACATTTGGTTTACTCTTCCTTCGATATGAGGAATCGTAAGCAAGCATTTGGGGCTTTTCTGTGGGATGTATCTGACGGACCTTCCCAGGTGGACGGTCAGGAGGTTCTGGAGAAACATTGCCATCTGTGCACGGACTTTCATCTCTCTCATTGTTTGATGTTCTGTAACAAACCAAAATGTTCAGGTTAAACCTCGAGCTTCCAAAAATGTATACTAGATGGCGGCGTACACGAGCTAAAAGTAATACAAAAATTTCAATAGATGGCGGGACAATCGAGTGTAGTGGTTTTATAATATTATTTTCTGATTAATTTAATTAAACTGAAATGTATAGCTTGAAAAGTACAATAAATAATAATAAAAATATAAAAGTTACAATAAAAAAACTGTTTGTGTTAAAAATATTGTTGTAGAACGGAGAAAAAAAGAAAAGTTCTAAAACGCGCAAGCAGAGTTTTTAGGTCCGCTAGCTATATATACGTTGGCGAGACAGCATCAAGTGGAAGTGTATTCTTTAGTGTGATGCCACAACTGTTCATAGATCACTAGCTTTCGTTAGAAGGTCTACAGCTTACAGCACGTGACGTCACGCGCTCGTTGTATGGCTACGCTCCTTGTAAAGTGCGCTGAGGACGATCGCCCGCGCGGCTGCGACGGACCGACAGCGCACCTTCCTTGGGCGGCCACCCTGAACCTTACGCGGTTTTAGTTAACTCGTTAGCTTAGCTCGGTTAAAAAATTGAGCACTTCCATATAGTGGCGGCGAGCATTCTCGATTGCCAGATTTTTGCAGCAAAATTTTAAAATATTTTTGATTTCCTAAATTAAAAAAAAATTCTCCTTTGCAGGGGCAAGGGCATAGTTTTTTAGCCTTGCAAAATCTACACTCTACATCCGCGCGCCTTCGTAAGGAGTCCGTGTTTCTCTATGCTCTACATATACAGGATACTGACATCATGAATTTGATCTAATTTTGAGTAAAAATAAGTAATCTGTCCTATAATTGCTTCGTAAATTCATAAATTCATGCGTAACTAGGACCCTGAAACCCATACCCATACTTATGCATAAAGTAGGTACAGTAACAATCACTTAAGTAATATAATAATTATATTAAGTGATTGTTACTTCTATATTAAGTCATAGAAAACCATTCATAATTCTTCGTACAATTATTGTACGAAGAATTATGAATGGTTTTCTATAGACCACTGTATCAAGAAGCCTTTCCTAAAATAACTCAACGTTAGTTTCCATCTAATCTAGAACAAGCATAATGTTGATCTTGGCTTATCGCGTTATCACTAACATTAACTGTGTTGACGGGAAACGCATTAAAAAGTTACGACGATATCAAACGGGTTAAGGCACAGCGTCTAATGTAGTGCAGCATGCATTGATTTTGGACATCCTGATTTTAGTACCTACCTTTCGAAAAATGGCAATACCATTACTTATGTAAGTAGGTACCTACTGTAACATGGGGAATCCGATCTCTTTGGATCGGATGCCCGATATTTGAATGTGTGAGTAAAAGAAAAGATTATGAAAATGATAGAATTTGACAAAATAAAAGTTATTTTAAACAAACTAAACAGTTCATTGTTTGTGCTGATTTATTATAGAAGCATTACAAACGTAAACGGGTATTATTTAGGTATACATTAGGTATTATTTCTCCCGTGTCACAGTACTTAAGCTAAACCTGGGCACCTACCTAGGTTTGTACATAGGTAAGCACCTATTTAAATAGGGTTAAGAGATATTACATCAAAACATACCGATGAGTGAAGTAAGCAGGTGTAAGGTTAGAGGGTCATATTAGACCAAATAAAGGCGAAGGCAAAAGTCGCGTCGTACCAACAAGAGGTCAAACGGATGGTTCAAGATTGCGAAGGCATAGATAATACTCTACTCCAGTGACAAAAAAAACTGTCTTATTTAGTTGTTGTGTGTAGGTAGCTGCTCCTTAACATACAGTAAACAGTAGCAATGCACGCTGTTCTGGCGATTAAAGTAACGTAATAAAACACAGATTACTCAGCAGATCCCTCATCCTCGTTTGTCCGTTTATTATCTTGTACAATCCCGTGGGATTACAAGGGATTTGGGCCGTCCTTTCTTATGACAATATTTTTTATCTCGGCTCGCTACTGTCTGCGCTGTACTTACTGCGTTTTGTTTCTTTGTGGTTAAGAGATAATGGATATAGTTTTATTAGTAATTTGCCTGTGCCCGCGACTTCGTCCGCGCATATCTCAGGTTCTAAGCGGCGTATCAAGATTTTAAGTTAGACCTTCTATAATACAACAGTGAAAACCGCATCAAATTTGCTCCAGTAGTTTTTGCGTGATGCGCGTACAAACATACAGACAGACTAGACAAACAAAAATTCTACAAAAAATGGTTTTGGCTTCTATTGGCCCCTCAGTTTTGATTCTTAAAAATCAATCTTCTATTTACAGACACAGACCAGTTACAGTTTTATTATATTTATTGATGATAGGTAAAATGTTATGTGTTGTTTATATTTATTTCTTTCCGTTCTAAGGTTGCCTGGAAAAGATTGCACTGGCGCATTTTGCATTGCATAGGCCGCCTGCGTATTGCCATAATGTGTACCATCACAGACAGGGAGTGCTCTGTGATCGCACGCAATATGCTCTCGTACTTATAGAGCATACTGCTTACCAGTACAGAGCAACTCTGTAATATAATACAGTTTGCTCTAATTTATAAGAGCGAAATATATACGAGCACAGACAATTTTGGCTGCAGTGGTATGTAGAATGGCATGCTTCGTTATGAGCAAAATACATGCGAGTGCAGATCAGACTCATTCTGTCTCTTTCGCACCAAGGATAGTTTGGTACATTCTTTGCATTCTTCGCACTCTGGCAGTGGCCTTTGCCTAATTGAACGAGTTCACACGCGTCCGTCTAATTAAAACAAAGTATTTGTTATTGTAATTTATAATTTCAAGTAAATACTTTACGCACATAGATTAAATTATGCATGAATACAAGTTATAATATAATAAAGGAACCTTTTTTGTTAAATTCACGCGGATGAAGTCGCGGGTACAGCTAGTAATATTATAAAGAGAAAAGGTTTGTTTGTTTGTAATGAATAGGGCCCGAAATTACTAGACCGATTTTGTAATTCTTTCACTGTTGGGTAGCTACACTATCCCTGAGTGACATAGGTTATGTATGTACTACGGGCGGAGCTGGGGCAGGCTTGCTAGTTTATAATATTAGTGGGATCGTTACTGTTGGAAAAAACCTTTCATATACGATAATTTAGCCAATTTAGATTATCATTATGTTAATGTAGCTACTTAGAATAACACGTTCGCATTTTGTGTTATAAATATGCGAAAACTTTATACTTTTATACAGACTGTTCTGTATTCGTACGTAGTTTGCTTTAGAATATTCCTTATTATAATGAGCACAATGTAGTAGAGTACAGACTATGGGTGTCTGTACTGGTACACAGAATGGCATATACGCATGCGAGCAAACTGTATACTTATACAGACTGCTCTGTGTACGTACGCAGTTTGCTCATGAATATTTGTTATTTTAATGAGCACAAAGTGATCGAGCACAGAGTATGGGTGTCTGTACTGGTATACAGTTTGGCAATACGCAGGCCGCCTATTGTACGCATTACCTATATTAAATCACAATGTTACAATCCTTAATTTTTTGGTGCAATAAGTATTTTTACTTACTTACTTTAAAAGGCTAAATAATATGAATAAAGACGAGCTGGCGCACGTAAAAATCATGGCTCATAAAGATCATCATGGCTCAGTCATGGCACGTAAAGAACATATAGAAATGGACTGACTGATAATTTGTGTGGTTGTGGACCTATTCAATCAGTGGCCCATCTCCTATCATGTCCCAACTGCCCTTCGTCTAATACAGAGAGGACCTGAGGACTTCAAGGACGCTAGCGATACTGGTCGGGAACAATTTAGAAGAAGTATACTGGAATTCCGAACAAGCCGGTTTCCGAAAAGGCTTTAGTACCGTAGACCACATACATACGCTGCGGCAGATTATACAGAAGACTGAGGAGTATAATCAGCCATTATGCTTGGCGTTTGTGGACTACGAGAAAGCCTTCGATTCGATCGAGACCTGGGCTGTGCTACAGTCTCTCCAACGGTGCCAAATTGACTATCGATATATCGAAGCGCTGAAGTGTTTGTACGAAAACGCCACCATGTCGGTCCGTCTCCAGGATCAAGGCTCCAAACCTATCCAGTTGCAGCGAGGGGTGAGACAGGGAGACGTGATATCTCCGAAACTGTTCACCGCCGCCCTGGAAGATGTTTTCAAGCTTCTGGACTGGAGCGGACTCGGCATCAATATCAACGGCGAGTACCTCACTCACCTTCGATTCGCTGACGATATCGTAGTCATGGCTGAGACCTTGGAAGACCTAGGCACAATGCTCGATGACCTCTGTAGAGCCTACAAGTGGGTCTAAAAATGAACATGGACAAGACGAAAATTATGTTTAATATCCGTGTCGCACCCACTCCTCTGAAGGTTGGAGACTCTACACTCGAAGTTGTTGACAATTATGTATACCTGGGACAAACAGTTCAGTTAGGTAAGTCCAACTTTGAGAAAGAGGTCAACCGTCGAATCCAACTCGGCTGGGCAGCGTTCGGGAAGCTTCGCGATATCTTCTCGTCCAAAATACCGCAGTGTCTCAAGACTAAGGTCTTTGACCAGTGTGTGTTGCCAGTAATGACATACGGAACAGAGACGTGGTCGCTTACTATGGGCCTCATAAGAAGGCTCAAGGTCACCCAAAGGGCGATGGAGCGCGCTATGCTCGGAGTTTCTCTGCGTGATCGAATCAGAAATGAGGAGATCCGTAGGAGAACTAAAGTAACCGACATAGCCCGCAGAATCGCGAAACTTAAGTGGCAGTGGGCGGGGCACATAGCTCGTAGAACAGATAGCCGTTGGGGCAGAAAAGTTCTCGAGTGGCGACCACGAACCGGAAAACGTAGTGGTGGCAGGCCTCCCACTCGGTGGACCGACGACCTGGTGAAGGTCGCGGGATGCGCATGGATGCGGGCAGCGCAGGACCGGTCGTTATGGAAATCCTTGGGGGAGGCCTTTGTCCAGCAGTGGACGTCTTTCGGCTGAGAGAGAGAGAGAGAGAGATACTGGAATTACCCGAGTTCAGAGTGACCTATTTCGCATGCAGTTTGCAAAGCTGAC
Organism: Ephestia elutella; assembly: GCA_018467065.1. Taxonomy (NCBI): domain Eukaryota; kingdom Metazoa; phylum Arthropoda; class Insecta; order Lepidoptera; family Pyralidae; genus Ephestia; species Ephestia elutella. Next base: position 17,668,976 of record CM031573.1, read on the forward strand.
AGCCATTGTAGTTCTCATCTTTTTCAGAATTAAAAATTAATGTTATCTACAACTTACAAATAAAAAAAATCCTCAAACGCGCCGCATCGAGGCAGTGTGCCCAGGACACTAGCAACATTACCCCCTGGACTACGTTCTCACCTCATTATGTCATCTGCGTTTCCAATGCCAAGGTGTCAACAGACTCCCGTTATTTATGACTAACTTCCTAAAACTCCAATAACATTTTTTTTTTCACAATCAATGTTTTTATATTTAGCTATGAACAAAACCACAGCAAAATGTAACAATTCTAACGAAATATACATTTATCTTAATTCTTGTCTCACTGACTGTACCAAGCGTTGATAAGGTTTAAATTTCCATACAAAAAAAGAATGGGACGAATTGCAGAATTAAATTTTGATTAATTTTGATTTTCTGCGTTTCGTCCCAAATGGGCCGTAGGTACATGGGACGAATCACTGAATTACTCGCAATTTGTTTCTGATAAAAACACGCAAAAGTCAGGTACCTACCTACCTATTTAGTTTAATTAATTGCTTGGCTCAATATAAAAACATTCTACACGTGCCGTATAAAACGTATGTGCATATATCAAAGATATAAATTAAATTAATAGATAAATTAGTGCCAGCCCATAAATAGCTGACGAACCGATAAAAAATTGTCAAAATAATTAATCACTGTTAGGTTAGGGTTGCCAAAATTTAAAGTTGCAGAAAAATTAAATGTTATTCACTTTTTGGATTTTTTTGATTATACCGCTATTTAATAACAATGAATAGTACGTACTTAAGTACTTAAAAATATTCAAGGACTTAATATTATCTAATCTAATAGGAAAATATTTTACTTCTGTTCAATTTGTAAAAGCGGCCAACTCTCAAATGGAGCAATAAAACAAAAATAAAGAAGCTCGCGAAATCTCTCAAAAGAAGATAAAACAAATTTCCATGATTACGCCGTCTGAAATTCGGATATTCGCACTAAAACACCAATTCGTATTCAAAATGAGCGCCGGAGACAATCCGAACGGTTGTAAGAACTCATCACCGCTCGTTTGTTTTCGACTAACTTTATTTAGTCCATTTCTAAATACGTCCCTGGGAACGGGAAGGAAGCGTTCCAAATTATATTCAAATGACATATTCGAATAGTAAATTACACCCGAAATTTTACTTTATTAACAATTAAATAAGTCATAAATTAGTCTACCGGGAAAGTTTTGTTTGAACGTATTCTTTTTTGAATGGTAATATTTTCGTCACATGCAGTTTTAGTTCTTTTTAACATGTCAAGTGTGACCACGAGACTGTGGACTTTAATGGGTTGTAATTTAGGTTTAAAATACAAGGTAATTAAAATTGATTGCTTTGCATAAGTTTGTCATAACACTCGTAATAACTGTCGCATCTCTTGGGTAATGGACTGGACTAATAACCATATGACATTGTCTAAAGGCAGTGTGTCGTGTTTTTGTTGAATCCATTATTGTTTTCTTAGGGCAGATATTTTAAATGGACGATTTTCTGACAGCTAAATTAAGAAAAAAAAATCAGTATAAAAAAGTCTCAACAGGTGGCGTTTTATGAAAGCAGAGTCGTAATAATGACTGTACCTATATTGTGAGCTTTTTCTTGTCAACCAGAGGCAGAAGAAAAATAACCTAATAGTTTGACAGTTGCACAAATCACAATATTGATACTTTTGGGTATTTTTTTATTAGGTTTTTTTCCAAAAAAAATGCCAATCCCGTGCATTTTTGCTTTTTGCGCCATCTGTGAAGTCATCTGGAACTATTTTTCTTTTTTAATTTGGGTCTCGAATATCCCCCATTCTTTATGTTTGTGTTTTACCAATAAATTTTTTCTTTCTTTCATTTCTTAATATTTTTTTTTACAAAGTTACTATACTAACTACACCTTTGGCTTCGCTTCCTTGGGAATAGAAACATATAATGGAATCAGTAAGTCCCCCCTTTTAGGATGTTTGCGGTTTCTATAGGATGTAGACGTGACTTAGTTCCCTGTAAATCGGTTGTTCCCACGGTTTCAAAATACTATTTACTGATTTTTTTAACAACACAACTGATTAAACTATCTGTCAACTAAACACTATTATTAACTAGTTGAATGAAGCATTTTAGAGTCTTATTAAAAGAAACCTAAATAAATGATTCATTCTTTAAGTCATTGTTGACATTTTTGCCCAAAATAATTTTATGAAGCCATCTTTCATACAACATTATAAAACGCAATCTTGTTATAATTTAGTCGAAAAACTCTTCAGAAAAGCGCACTGAAATGTTAGCTGTGACAGCTTTATTTTGCCGCTGAAAACTGAAGTAGCACTGAGGAATTTAGCAACCACAAACGCAATTTAATTTTAAAAAGTCTGTAAAAATATTTAAGAAAGTGTTTCTGCCTACGTGCACATTCTGGGGTCGGAATATTGAAGTTTATTCTGTGTTTTAAAAAAAGGTAGAAGATCTTCGCGAAGATAACACAAGTTATAACAAGTCTCGAGCTTACTTTGGGGCTCACGCAATCTGTGTGATTTGTCCGTATTATATTTATTATTACTTATCCCCTGTGGAAAAGCTGTATCCGTTAGCTGGTATTGCGCCTCCGGATGTCCGTAGGGATGTGGCTGCCTCCATTGAAATCGTCAAAAGGGTAACCGACACTCGCACCCACTTCACGACCATGTGCCGGTTACCCAGAGACTGAAGAGCCGCCACAGCTTTATTAAGGAGGTTCTGCCTCTGATTGGTGAAGCCTCGCAGTCTCGGATTGACTTGTGGTTGGAGAGATATCCTGCAGCGTCACCCAACCCGCTATCAGAGCATCTCCCCCCTGGATCTGGTCTACCTTGGCCGACATAGAAGTCTATAAACAGACTCCGGACACAATTCGGCCGAAGCAAAGAAAATATGTCCAGGTGCATATAGCTCGGAAACAGCCTGTTTGTGTGGTGCCTCTCCCCAAACTATGGCACATTTATTGTCTTGCCCAGAGTGCCCTACTACCTGTACACTTAAAGACCTATATGACGCAACAGATAATGCTGTATCTGTGGCGTCATATTGGTCATCACAAAATTCGACACGCTAAGAAGAAGAAGAAGATTACTTATCTATCTTTGTATTTGTTATAAAATATAGTATCGTTGAGTTAGTATCCCATAACACAAGTCTCGAACTTACTTTGGGGCTAGCTCAATCTGTGTGATTTGTCCGTATATATTTATTTATATATTTATTTTTATCTACTTAACTACCATGATTAATCTATGATAATAAAAACCAAACAAACTAATATTAGCTAGATTGGTTGATTAAGTACAATTCAAATAAAAAAATTGTGACTGTGGATATTACCACTTTAAACCCTTAACTTATTATCGTGGGTTTAGGTTAGGTTTCATAGATACAGAAACGAGCAAAACCAAACATGAAGCTTAGTTAAACATCCCTAAAAATATCTGACACCAATTAATAATAAAAAAAAAAAAAAGAAGAATACTACAAGCATTTTCCTGCACTGGGAGTCGAGCCCAAGACCTCTAGACGTCAGACAATCATGCCAAATTACTAAGACACTTGCACCAATACCAGGGAGGTTAAATCTATGATCCATTTTCATTTCCTAAATATTTAAAAATGAACCTCAAGATTAGTAACATAAGGTTCATTTTTAAATATTAAGGAAATGAGAAATGGATCTTATATTCCATCGTCAAAGTGGCCGTCGATGGCCAAAAGCATTTTCCACTGTCTTCACTCCACAGACCACCTGCGTTGAACTCGGGACAAATAAAACAATGAATAGTAATTACACAACTTAACTTGTATTAAACTTTCTCTAGCTAGAGAATCAGTACGGATGCTGTACTGTCTCGCTCTTTAGTTGATGACAAAATTCTTTCTTTCGACAATAAAAATAGAAGGGAATTGAACATTTGAAATCGATGCTGGGTAAGTAAGTATGTAAACTGAGGACTACGAATTTAGGTCCTCTCTATTTGGTGTATTGGTCGACTGGTAGAGAATACCATTTGTACATAATTTTGTGCAATAATAATTGGCAAGGGGTAGACAGGTTTGAAGGGAAATGGGGGAGACCTTTGCCCAGCAGTGGGACGAACGAAATAGGTAAAAAAAGAGTTTTAAATAAATAGTTAAATTCATACATAAGCAACATAAGGATAGAATAGGTGTAGGTACCAGTATTCAGCTTACGCTGAAGCTTAAGAAGAAATTTTGTTCCAAATTTTCATTAGAATCATGTTATGTATATATATATAAATTGCCTAGCTAAACAATTAATATACCACAACACCCTTACTCCTGCACTTGGCACCGACTTCACCTCATTTAGTAGGTAGCATGCTAATACATTTTTCTTTCTTGTTATTTCATGATTTTAAGTTTTATGATGGAAGTCGGTTCATTTTTTTGGAAAAAAGTTTTATATTTTCACCTATTCTCATACTTATTTGTTCCTTGAAAAAAGTCTATGGTACTTAAAAACCTAAAATTTTAAATGATCTTACAACAGAGTCACACGTTTGAAAGGAAGAAGAAGAATCTATTTCTATTTATTAAAGCAATTCAAATAACATCGTAATTAGCTGAAGATTATCCATAAAATTTAAACGCACAATTCATATGATTGACCACAATAATTTCAAAGTACATATTATAAATTTGTGCAGATTCAGCTCGAAATGATCCCTGATTGCTTCCGTAATCGGCCTTTACCATAATTACAGAAGTCATTAACCTCGGCTGAATGTGTCCAATTTCAACCGACGAAATTGCAATTCATCTGATATTGTAATTTTATATGAATTCGCTGACACAGAAGTGGAATTTTTTATTGAATTTATATTTTATTTTTTCTGTGTCATTTTGAGATGATGAACTTTAGTCATTTTCCTTACGTCTTTCCGAAGTTCTGAATGTTTCGTACCTGAAAAACAGAAAGAAAAATGAGTAAGCGTTAGTTTAAAAGTTTTGAAGTGCCGGCCGATCAAACTGTGTTAGTTTCTATTCAGCCTAACTACTTCTCAGTAGTGACAGTGACATATATAAAAAGATCGTATTTGACAGCTGTCAAACGGCCCGAAAACATGATTAGGAAATTTCGGATACAATTACGCAAACGAAACCAAGTGGCTTTCACAGTTAGGGTCACAAAATAACCTTAAAGGGCCAGGGTATTGTGCTGGCACTCCACTCAGTAATTGCGTATTGTTAATCAAATTCTGAGGCATTAGGATTATACATTCTGATTATAATGTTGTCACCTCAGGTTCTCACTTGATTATTAAAGTGCGTGACTAAACTTAAGGGAATTTTAAATGCATATGGTGGAGCTGTGGTGGCCGAGTAGATAGTTAGGGCAATAGCCTGAGGCTGCAACGCACATACGGGTATTTGAACGATCTAGGCGGCCAAAATTATTTTAGGGTCGATATTGGTTCTTAACGATATAAGTAAGTAAAACAAAGGTTTAAATATCAAATCGAAGTTTATTTATTCTAAACAAAAAATAAAATCAGGAATTAACAAAAAAAAATTAAGACAAATTTTCATCTTCGCTTTCTGAAGAATAATTAGGATCATTCGGATTCGCAGGCATAAGTAGAGCAATTGTTTCTGGCAAGAAAAAAATATGTTTTCTTCTTTTTACGCTTCTCATACTACTTAACAGGGGATCCGAAGTCAAAAGAATCAGGACTTCTTTTAGGTAGATAGACAGGCGCCTCACGGTTAGATCAACCAAAGGTTGTAAGTCACTTTCGGCGGAGGTACTTGTCACTTTGCATGCGTCTGCCGGTGGATAACATTCTTGTTTTGCCTTTTGTAAAAGGCTATAACAAGGGAAGAACTTTTTGTTGGTATTTCTAATTATTTCGTACTGGCGTCGAGTTAAATCAGCTTCTACAAACATTGCCAATGCTTGTAATGGTGTAAGAAGGCAAGTTTCTACTTTTCTTGCTTCAGAAAATGCCTTTTTATATTTTGTTGCTCGTGTCGGAGTGGTAGTGGTGATTTCTTTTAATATATCGGATGCATTATTTTTTCCACTTTTCCGCAACTCAACCTGAGCACCATGAACGATCACTTCTTCTTCTAGATTAGACCGAATCTCCTCAGTTTTTCTCCTTTTCGTTCTTTCACTCGAGTCTCGAAATATCTTACGTGGGCGGCCTGGCCGGTTTTGTGCAACAGCGGGAATCTCAATAGTTCCTTCAAGCCATGATTCATTGTATTTGCGAAATATGTCTTCCTTCTTATGAGCCTTTGACCATCTTTGTTTTAATTGCTTTTAAAGTGAGAAAAGGTACATTTGAAATTTATAATTTGATTTTCTGAGTATCCTTTGCATGACAGTAGTTCCTCATACAAGAAAGTCAGTTTTTTTTCCAAATTAGGCAAATTAAAGCTCTGCATGCGTTCGAACAAGTATTTACGGGTCACAATTCTTGCTCCCGAGGTACTTGGTGAACCTAAAACAAAAATACTTTCTTTAAAACATAATTACGGACTTTTTTATATTTTCGCCAAAAAAATAAAAATGGTCTAATTTGGGACTTATCCGCGACTTTCCGCGGCAAATTTTTTAATTTGTTACTACTTAAAGCTTTAAACTTTTGACTATATCAAGAATTATCACAGGATATAACTTGGAAGTATAACAAATTCCTTAAAATACCCCTTAAATACACGTGACATGCAATACACTAAAACTAATAGTTTCAGCTATAAAAACTATCGAAATTTTATTTTAAATAGAAGATAATTACCTGTTGTATTAGGATCCATAACTTTTTATTCCAAAATAAGCGTAAAATAATAAATATTCACTATTAAAGTTTTTCTTTGCACACGAAAACCGAGAAGAGACACGTACACCAAACGAGACGATCAAATTCCGACTACTCGGGTAGCGCGGCACGCACAGGTGGGAAGGCGGGAGATGTTGGGTATTGTTCTTAAACCTGTCCCGCATTCCAGTTAGTGTTTTTTTTTTTACCTGGCTTGCATTTCATAAATTTGACTTTTGGCCGCGTAGATCGTTCAAATACCCGTATGTGCAACGGTCCCACCCAGGTTTAAATCCTCCCCGTGCTATATGAGTTTGTATCTAATCTGACTCAGGTAGTTTTCATCGACTACCACTTGCTACCGGTGATGGGAAACATCGTGAGGAAACCTGCACTAAGGTTGATGATTTATGAGCTAGTGTGCGAAAAGGAGAAGGCAATAGCAAAGCCCTCCATTATCATTGCCAAGAAAGTCGTGTTTGTTTCATTTCATATAATGACCACGACCCTCAGTCATGAGGAATACGTACGACTAAAAGAGGAGGATGGTGGAGCAGCAAGCGACATTCAGTAAATTATAAACCTCAAAACTGCCAATAATTCTCAATTTACATATTAAAACTGCAACAAAATGCATGGCATTTTCGATCGTGCTAACCCCATGCTAGACATCTTAAGGCGATAATGACACATCATTATGTCATTACCATGGCGCTCGTCAGGGTGTGAGCAGACGTCCTCTGTGGCGGCAGTAAGTCATTACTCTGCTAATTTTAGATTTACTGGTCTTCATGCGATAAGATACTGTCTATAAGTCGATAGACATCCGTCGGAGGATATTTGATAAGAAATTTGCTGACTTGAGACTCCTATTAAAATTTTAGATACCTGCGCTCCCATGGGAATTTCGAAATAAAAAGTACACCCTTTCACGCAAATACTACTTTATTTCTTTGTAAATGGGTAGAATTAAAATTAGAGTACCTAACACTTATGGTACTTTAACAAACATCCAAACATGAATACACAAACTTTTATGACATTTTTAGGATTTTGTCTAGTCTGTTTGTCTGACTAAATGCCATGAGATGAGACATTATACGAGTATCATTAAAAAGATGCTTGACTAAACGAGCTCTCTGTCTTACAAGACGTTAATTACAAAACTTTTTACAAAACGATGTCTTACAAGACATTGTCTTGCAATCTACTCGTGTTTAAGTCATTCCGGTTTTGTTCACGGGATCTCGTCGTTTTAATATTCAGTTAGGTCGTTATCTTCAGATATGTCTCAGATAACGTATTCTTAGCTAATTAAATTTATTTTTAGATCTGCTACTGGTACAGTTATTTTTTGTTTTTTTTTTTAATGCTCAACATAAGTACATATGTATATCTTTGTTAAGGCCCAATTGACAATATCCACCCTCAATACCTTCATGTCCTCCATGACATAATTTATTCATATCTTTGTAGATCTTCCTGGCCCTCTTATACCTATATCCATTTGACCTTTTTTTAATAATATGTAAAAAATAGTTTCATCGTGTGGTTCAATAAAAATGTAGCAGTCCGTACACCAAATTAGGCAAAAGTAAACATAGTGGAAACTCAATTAAAGCCGTGTTTACACAAATAACAGACAGCAGGAAGCGAACGCCTACGATTGGTCCACTGGTAAAAATAATTTAGCGGTAAGCCATATCCTAAGAAGTTGGACTAAATGGCGTTGATACTTGGAAGAAGCTTTTCTGTTGGCACTACGAAGGGCTGAGTCGTTGTTATTCTTGTGTTTACTAAGTCGACAAGGGTGTCAACATACAACACAACACGCCATCCATCCGCATCAAAAAGAGGAGAGGAATATCCTTATTTAAAATCATAATATCGACAATGGTGAGTAAAAGTAATATCTCCTACATTAATTACTTCAAATAATATTAAAAGTGGATCTTGGTCTGTGACACTCCACTTCGCTTCGGGTCGCTGCGCCGCAGAAGTAATAGTACCTAGTATAGAAAATCTACGTCGTCGGTCTAAAAGCTAAATTATTATGCGAACGAATTTCAAAAGGTGTGTTAAGTTGAAGAGGTGCCTATGTATAACCTATAGCACGGTATAAAGACTAAGAAATAATAAGATTACGGGACATTATCACGGGATGCGATGCTAGAATTCGGTTCATCAAGTATCAAAACTATAAACTCGTGTATTTTCGCTATCGTTACTGCAAGTGTCCGTTGGGCAGTGGATAAGCACACATTATATAAAGCTCAGAAGAGAAAAAAAGGTTTATACATCTAAAGCAGAGGTTACTGGAAGGATTATACGAACGTAGGTACTGGTACTGCCTCAAGATTGCGGCGATCAACAAAAGTTTTGATTTTAACTGTCTGTACGACAGTCAATTGTATTGAATCCTTTCTATAACCGTGAGAAAACTATCCTGTTCCGTATAATATGCAAAAGTTTGCATATGTTGATGATGGAGCGGAGCCACGGGACATAGCTTATAATATGATTCTTTATAATACATTTGCTCTGCAATATTTTTAATTTACTTCCACGGACAGTGCATGAGCCGGCTAATTGCGTACTATATTATGCAGTTCAATGCACTTAAATGCAATTAAGGTATTTTTATTGATTCGTCTGCAAGAGATGATCAATTTCTTTCATGAATGGACATGATAGGATAATTGGAGTTATTGCTTTAAGTGGTGATATGGATGCACATTTGCTTAAGTTTTTGCTGTAGAAATTATCATTGAAACTTGTACTATGGGAATCTAATTTTGTATTATCATCGGCTTCGAAAGTTCAGTAGAATAATTTTTGAATTAACTAAATAGTCAGAGTTTTTTCACGATATTTCCTTTACCGGAGTTATTGATTATGAATCAAATAAATGAAATAATCTTTATTGTGGATCACAGGTAAAAAAGGTAATGAAAATTTCCGATTGATCTACAAGCTCATAGTTAGGTACATACAAGTCCGTTTGTGCCTGGGATTCGAACCTTAGACCTTACGGATGGTGGATCAGACGGTAAGGAGCTTGGCCTTACCGTCTGAGCCACCCTCAGAAATACCTCCCATCCCTTTCATCTAAGCGTTTTCCCGGTTTTATCCTAGAGGCCAGGGTCTGCTTTCCAACTTTTTCTTTTTTTTTCTCTCTCCATTTCTCACGATCTTCGGCATCCGTTACATTATCATGATCAGAAATACCTAGGTACTTACAGAATGAATATTTATTTTCTACAATGAGTTTCTAAGAGCCATAAGCTTGACTAGTGAGTGACTTTTTTATATCCTCCTCTTTGATTTTGTTTTTTATTTTTAAAAATCCATCCAATACATTTACGTAGCGAGCTGGTGGTGGACAATTGAGTCAGTTGATAATGTTTTTGCCATTCCGGGGCAGTGGTCCTACTGCTCTGTGCCTACTGGTCCAACTAGTTGGACCAATGACATTCTAATACACAAGGACAAATCACGTCATACAAAACAAAGCCAAATTATGGCACGCAAATCTTTTTTCACCCTATAATGCTTCAAGTGTTGTATTTTTACATTGCCGCTTTCACTTAGATCAGAGAAATAGCTCTCCATAGATAGGCATCAATGTGCAACAAATGACCACTTGAAGCTACGTAACCTAATTCTAACATTTGAGCCGAATAAAGAAAGCATTGGAGTAGTAATGAGCTGTTATTTTTTTGTTCTGTTTAATCGAGATTTTTTTTTTACATTCACACACGTATATTTTTGAATCATTTTGTTATAATTTATTTGTATATGATATGATATTATACTGATATGATACGAGTTTAAGTAAGTTTTGTTTTAACCGACTTCAAAAAATAAAAGGTTAACCAAATCTTTTTTATTTAATGAAGATTGTGTCAATACCACTATCTGACAAGCAGCAGCCCATATCCAAATGAAAAAGTAATTAATAATAAACATTTTTACCCAGTTCTGTAAAAATAAATGATTAGCCTCTCTATTGCTTTCAAATCTAGCTTTGTTCCTGTGACGTGTATTGTCTTTCTCTTTTTGACGCGTGTAAATGAATGAGATGGGAACATATTTAAATTTTTGTGATGATTTAATTAAATTTAAAATGATTTACTGCACAATTTACACTTTTTCACATGATATCTTACGTAATTAAAGTTTACTTATCGGTGGTAGGTCACACCATGCTTTTTTTGAATAGTAAGTGTGTTATTTCGGCACTTTTTAATTGCACACTTCGGCGTCCTGACGGCTTTGCGATCTACACGTGACTGATACGTAAGTGTGCTTAAAATGGCTGTAAGCACAGTTTCGCCGTTCCGTTGAAAGTACATCGTTAAGATGTCCATGTACCATGGGTCTTTACTAGGGGCAGTTGTCCAACTTAAAAAATAGTTGAACCACAGCTCCTTTTGAGAGTTCCGTGGTCTAATTCACTTCAAATAGTTTTTGTAAAAAAACGAAGAGCATGCAAAAACTAAGACAAACTAATTTGACTAAATAAAACTGAGTACTTACGTCACTGGAACATATTCGTATTATACTCGTATCTACAATCTGGATTACATATTAGAAGCAGGTTTGTTCAATGACCTGATAACATATACGCAATAGGTACGCAATATATGGCCCTATTGGGCATCAACCTAGGTTACCTAGGCAAAGATAAATAAAATCAGAAGGTTCAAAAAACCAATACTACCTATTTGCTTCTAATTCGTAAGTAAAAAAGACTGGTCGAATAATAATGTCAATTTTTCTCTTTTGAATCAATTTAGCAATAACAGACCACACAAATCAGCTTGATCTAATCGACCTGTACACTGCTGAAGCAGCAGCTCATAACCACAATATAAGCTAACAAATAGGTACTTATTCTTTGCCTAACCAACAGTCACGCAGTCTGATCCACTGTTATGTAAACCGTTTCGCATTTATATTCCGTATTCGGTGCATCGCTATGGAAAGTGCATTTGCAATGCAGTGACGTTCTCTTTGCTCTTCTGTGACTCCACTTTGCCTTCAGGTAAACATTGCTTTTCACATATCTCACAGAACAAAATAGTTTATTGACTCCCAACGATGTGAAGAACTTGCTGCACCAGCGGGATTCGCCCCCCATGGGAATTTCGGGATAAAAAAGGAACATGTATGTTATACCAGGTTCATTCTACTCGTGTACATACCAAATGTAATCGAAAAAAAATTAATGATTGTTCTTTGGTGACAAACCAGGGTGTTTGTAATATATTGGGTAAAACTAAACGCAGGCGTTTCCTGTTATCGCTCGGCCGGCGTCGGCAGTCGCGAGCGACCATTTTGAATTCAGTATTGTTTGAACATCGCGCGGGGAGGCCGCGCCGCACAGATTAGCGCGCGTGCAAAATGGCGTCGCGGACAGTCGCCTCATTGTCCTATGCGATATCGGTTTGATTTTTAATACGCGAGAGGTCCCGCTTTCTTTGATTGTCAATTAGTTTGAACTATAAGTGTGAATTTCCTGTTTGTTAAATAACTATTGAACTTTTGTGTTTGTGAAACCTTTTACTGTGACTGTTTCGTGTGAGATGCGAAACGTGGCCGCCTGGAGACGCCGAAACCTGTTGCCGAGTGAACCCTCGTGAGGAAAGCAAGGTATTTTCTGGGGATTGAGATCTCAGGGGGTAGTTTGGGTGATTTAGGGACCAAACACCACTTCCTCCGAAGACACCCCAACTTGGTTTGAGAAGTCAACTTGGTGAGTTTTAGTTTAGTTAATTTATAGGTTAGTTATGATATAGGGCCCTGTAGCTCCCTTCATAAGCTACGGTGGTAGCAGACTGCGTTAAGTTAGTTAGGTTTTAGTCGGGCAAACGTGGTGCCGCGTGGAGATTTTTTCCCGGTACTTATTTTTACCGGTGGTTTTTTCCCGGTGAAGTTCCGGTACAGAATTCTTCCCGCCGCTTCGTTTGTCCGGATTCTCTCTGCCACATTTTCTGGCAGCAGAGCGTAGTTGCTCTGCACATTTTCTGGTAGCAGAGCGTAGTTTATCTACCCTCTATTTGTTCGTTTGTAAAAAATAATTAATTGTTTGTAAAAATTATTAGATTTTTCTTAGTTTGTTTGTATAAGAATATTTGTAACCTTTTTTGTATTTGTTTGCGGTTTGTACCGTGCGTTCCGGGTTTGTGCCATTCTCATACCTACCGCGGTTCTTCGTGTAGTTGTTTGATTTTGTTGTTTTTTATTTACCTTTTGTTATTTTTTGTTTGTGACTTGACGCGATGGCGAAGGCCTCCAATGCTAGGGCGACACTCGCCAACGAATTGAGATGGTTTGTGACGGCCGGAGGACTCCTGTCCCGGAAGGACAGGGAGGACGACCAGTACGACACGGCTTGGGAGTTATTGAACTCCCGCTATCAAAACTTACGTTTGTTAGCGGATGCGCACGCCGCACAGTTGATGGCCCTGCCCAAGGTGGCCAACAGGGCACAGTTGCGCCTGCAGTTGCTCACGCCCGTTACAGTGGCCTGTAACGCGCTCCGCACACTGGGGCTGCCGGTGGACCAATGGTCCTTTTTGCTGGTGCACATTGTATTGGGCAAATTACCCAATGACATCCGCTCGCGATTTGAGCGCGAGAATGCGGAACGGGATAGCACCACCCTACCAACATTCACTGACTTGGTGAAGTTTTTGGAGTTTGAGGCACGGGCTGCTGAGAATACCATGACGGACTCAGCGCCATCCAGAGCGCCTGAACGTAGGCCCTTGGAACCCTCATGGCGAGGGAGGCCCCAACAGGGACGGCAACCGCCACCGCGTGGAGCTGGTGCGCGGGTTGCACACACGGCAGCAGTCGCGAGGGACGCGGACTGCCTGCAATGTGGTCGGATGGGCCACAGCCTGCTGCAATGCAGGGACTGGCAGGGACTGCCAGTACAAGATCGGCGCCGCATGGCAAAGCGGCATGAACTTTGCTTTTATTGTTTGGGCGGTCACTATGCACGTGACTGTCCCAGTGCCATACCATGCAGTGCATGCCGTGGGCGGCACCACGCGATGCTTTGCATGAACCGCAACGGGGATGGCACCCGGATGTTGAGGCAGGGGTCCCCTATGGGCGGGGGCGCTCCTGCGCGAAGCCCTCCACCACCGGACGGAGGACGCGGCTTCGCTCGTCGCACCCCCTCGGGAGGGGGTCGCGTACCTGCGCGGGTCTTGGCGGACCGGGACCACGCGCCCCAAGGTCATGGCCAGTATGTAGCTGGCCAGGCCCCGGATAGGGCCCCCATGGGCGGGGGCCCTAGATCGGACGTGAGAGTGGGGACACCCCCTCCACGCGGGTTACCAATGCCCAACACATGCAGCCGCAGCGGTTTTCTCCGCCGCTGCACGAGTACCCACGGCTGGAGTACCACCCGCCGTACCATATGTATGGCCGGGCCGCGGGTTCTGCCCCCTCAGATGGGGATGTGCACTCGCCCGCCATATTATCCGGGTCAGTGGCGCGCCCCTGGTTTGGAGAGAGTGGGGAGCCCGTAACTAGCTTGCTCCCTTGCTGGGACAGAGCCGCGGACGGTTCTGCTCCCTACCGCGGTGGTCCGCGTATGGGGTCGTGGGGAAGCCATTAATTTGAGAGCTCTGTTGGACTCAGGGGCTCAAAGCAGTTTGGTTACCACTCGAGTGGCACGCCAGTTAGGTTTAGTCGTGGAAGACTCGCCTGTGCCACTTCTTGGAGTTGGTGGCATACAAGTGAAGTGTCTGACGGGCCAGACACTTGTCACCTTTTCTTCGCTGAAGTCCTCCACAATGAGGATCACGACTTCGGCTATGGTAATGGATACCATTGCGGGTTGGCACCCCTCGACAGACATACCGCCGGGTGTGTTGTCTTTGGTTTCGGGTCTGGATTTGGCCGACCCCTTTGTCTTTCATCCCGGCCCAGTGGACTTGCTCCTGGGCTCGGACGTATTGGGCTGGATTTTGTTGGGTACACAGAAGGCTCTGGGTTCGTCTTCACTGATGGCAGTGTCTACGATTTTTGGTTTCGCCCTGATGGGCCCTGTGTTTGATAATAGCACCGTGGAGGAGCCACCGGTCGTCGCATCAGCGTCCTTGGCCAAGACCATGCAAAGGTTTTGGGAGGTGGAGGAGCCACCTATGAGTTCCAGGATGGATCCGGAACACGCTGAGTGCGAAGCCCTTTTTCGATCGACCACGGAGAGGTTGCCCTCCGGTCGGTTTGTAACTAGGTTACCTTTTGTTGCCTCTCGTCCTAGCCTAGGGCAAAGTAGGGCGCTTGCGGAGAAACGACTGCTGTCCATGGAGCGACGCATGCAGCGTGACCACGTACTTCGCGATAAATATATTGAATTTATGCGCGAGTACGAGGATTTGGGTCACATGTCTCCGGCTCGAGTTGATTGGAGCTCAACTGAGCATTATTTTTTGCCCCACCACGCGGTGGTGAAGGCCTCAACGGGCAAGTTGCGGACCGTCTTCGATGGGTCCGCACCCACTTCGAACGGGGTTTCGTTGAATCTGTGTTTGCATTCGGGTCCCAAATTGCATAGGGACATAATTGACATCATCTTGAACTTTAGAAGACATCAAGTGGTTTTTGGCGCGGACATCCGGATGATGTTCCGCCAGACAGTCATACATCCTGAGGACAGGCGATTCCAGTTGATACTCTGGCGTGAGCGCCCTGAGGATCCTGTGACGGTGTATGAACTCAATACAAACACCTATGGTTTGAAATCTAGTCCCTATATCGCCATCAGATCATTGCTTGAATTGGCAGAGCGGGAACGGATCCGCTTTCCCCGTGGGGCTTCCGTGCTGTCACGTGACTTGTATGTTGATGACGTGTGCACCGGAGCCCAAAGTATTGAGGAGGCCCTCCTACTGCGGGATGAATTGATTGAAATATTGAAGACAGGTGGCTACGAGCTACGTAAGTGGTTGTCTAATGAGCCTAAAGTTCTAGAAGGGATCCCGGAGGATCACCAACAGAACCCTCACCTGTTTGAGGATGTGGATGATCCCAACAGGATAGCGGTGCTGGGCATGCAGTACCAGCCGCTAACCGATATTTTTACATTCCAAGTGGACTTGGAAATACCAAAGGTCTGGACTAAGAGAACGGTGTTGTCCGTAATAGCTCGTATGTTTGATCCAAGCGGTTGGATCAGTCCAGTGATATTCTCTGCGAAGTGTCTTCTTCAGAGACTTTGGACTTTGGGCGTCTCGTGGGACGAGCCGCTGTTTGGTCCTCCATTGGATGATTGGCTCGAGTTGTTTTCATCGATTAAGGAAGTCAATCGGATTGCCTTGCCTCGTCGAATATTGCCCCCGGGAAATATCGAGCCAGCCTGCATGGCTTTTGTGACGCGTCGGAGAGAGGCTACGCCGCGTCAGTCTATATGCGGACAGTTGACGCCGATGGCCGGGTCAATGTCTCGCTTTTGTTAGGGAAGAGCAAGGTCGCCCCCATCAGGACTAGGCTGACTATTCCCAAGCTTGAGTTGAGTGGAGCTCACCTTCTCTCTAAATTGTTGCATCACGTTGCCAGTGAACTGGCGGCCACGGTCGAAATACGGGACATCTTCGCCTGGTCGGATAGCCAGGTCGCGCTTGCATGGTTGCGCGCGGCCCCACATACCTTGGAGGTTTTTGTGGGAAATCGGGTTTCCCAAATCCAGAATATCGGAATTGATATAACATGGAGACATGTGCCGGGAGAGCTTAACCCAGCGGACTGTGCTTCCCGAGGTTGTACGGCACCAGAATTGGTGTCACACCCGCTCTGGTGGGGTCCAGAGTGGCTGATGGGATCAGAAACTTCTTGGCCTGTCTGTCAGACAGATGTTACTTCTTTGAGTTTGACTGGGCTCCGTGTACATGCTGTAGTCGCTGAGACGACGTCGGAGCCGGATTGGCTACTTGCTCGGTATAGCAGTTTGGATAAACTTCTGGGTGTTACCAGTTGGATTAAGCGTTTCATACATAATTGTAGAAACCCACAGGCAAGGCGGTTGGAGCCGATTGCAGGTGCAGAAGAGCGCCGGAGCGCATTGTTGCATTGGGTCCGTGTCGTGCAGACCGGACGGTTTGAGTCGGAGCTTCGTATTTTGCGCGACGGACGCGCTAAGTTGAAGGGCGCGGTCGCTCGTTTGAACCCGTACATCGACTCGGATGGGCTTCTTCGGGTTGGAGGCAGGCTCCGGAAGGCGGATCTTCCATATGAGACTCGCCATCCTCTGTTGTTGCCCAAGGGCGGACCCTTGGTGCAGCTTTTGGTGTCTGATCGACACATTCGTAACGCCCATGCTGGGTGCAATGCTTTGTTGGCTATTTTGCAACGCGAGTTTTGGATTTTGTCTGCCCGAAGAGCAATCCGTAGTGTCCTGTTTCGTTGTATTGCATGTTATAGGTTGAAGGCATCCACGATGCAACCACAGATGGGTGATTTGCCCGCTGATCGAATCCGACCTTCGAGGCCGTTTGACGGCGTTGGAACCGATTTTGCCGGTCCCTTTTCGATCAAGGCTTCTCCCTTTCGTAATGCCCGTATTGTAAAGGGCTATTTGTGTGTATTTGTTTGTTTGGCCACCAAGGCTGTCCATTTGGAGGTGGTATCGGCCCTGACTACGGAGGCCTTCGTCGCCGCGTTGGATCGCTTTGTTTCGCGTCGAGGTCTACCTTCCCTTATTAGGTCGGATAATGGCACAAACTATAAAGGAACTGTAAATTATCTTAAGGATGTTTCTGTGTTTATTGATAAAAATTGTACTAGTTTAAGTCAAATTGCTGCCCAACGGGGAATAACCTGGAAGTTTAGTCCCCCAAGTTGCCCCCATTGGGGAGGGATTTTTGAAGCGGCTGTGAAATCCGCAAAGACCCACCTCCGCCGCATTATCGGAGAAACGGCTCTAACCTTTGAAGAGCTGGCCACAGTGTTTTGTAAAGTTGAGGCGGTCCTCAACTCTCGTCCTCTCTGTCCGCTATCTCCAGATCCAAATGACTTGGAAGCTCTCACCCCTGGTCATTTTTTGGTGGGAGGGCCGTTGAATGCCCTGCCCGAATACCCGTGGAAGGATGAACGCGTATATCGGTTGTCGCGTTTTCAAATGTTGCAGCAAATGAGCCAGGACTTTTGGCGTCGCTGGTCGCTTGAATATTTGCATTTGCTGCAGCAAAGAGTGAAGTGGACAGACAGGACTGAGCCTCCCAGGGAGGGTGATTTAGTATTGTTAAAAGAGGCAAATTTGCCCTCATTGCTTTGGCGACGAGCTCGCATATTACGTTTGATTCTTGGCGGAGATGGCACTCCGCGTGTGGCTGAGGTGTTGGTCGACGGTTCGATTTTAAGGAGAGGTGTGACCTCTCTCGCCCGCCTTCCCGTAGAGTAAGCTAGCGGTCTGCTTCTCAGACCGGGACGGGGGATGTTTGTAATATATTGGGTAAAACTAAACGCAGGCGTTTCCTGTTATCGCTCGGCCGGCGTCGGCAGTCGCGAGCGACCATTTTGAATTCAGTATTGTTTGAACATCGCGCGGGGAGGCCGCGCCGCACAGATTAGCGCGCGTGCAAAATGGCGTCGCGGACAGTCGCCTCATTGTCCTATGCGATATCGGTTTGATTTTTAATACGCGAGAGGTCCCGCTTTCTTTGATTGTCAATTAGTTTGAACTATAAGTGTGAATTTCCTGTTTGTTAAATAACTATTGAACTTTTGTGTTTGTGAAACCTTTTACTGTGACTGTTTCGTGTGAGATGCGAAACGTGGCCGCCTGGAGACGCCGAAACCTGTTGCCGAGTGAACCCTCGTGAGGAAAGCAAGGTATTTTCTGGGGATTGAGATCTCAGGGGGTAGTTTGGGTGATTTAGGGACCAAACACCACTTCCTCCGAAGACACCCCAACTTGGTTTGAGAAGTCAACTTGGTGAGTTTTAGTTTAGTTAATTTATAGGTTAGTTATGATATAGGGCCCTGTAGCTCCCTTCATAAGCTACGGTGGTAGCAGACTGCGTTAAGTTAGTTAGGTTTTAGTCGGGCAAACGTGGTGCCGCGTGGAGATTTTTTCCCGGTACTTATTTTTACCGGTGGTTTTTTCCCGGTGAAGTTCCGGTACAGAATTCTTCCCGCCGCTTCGTTTGTCCGGATTCTCTCTGCCACATTTTCTGGCAGCAGAGCGTAGTTGCTCTGCGTAGTTGGTTCTGATGATGAGATTTCTCGCCGTATAGTAATCACAAGAACGGTCATGGACAGATTATCAAAGATATGGAGGGATCTCAATATCACCAAGGCCACCAAAATTAGACTCGTAAGGGCTCTAGTATTTCCCATATTTTTGTACGGCGCTGAAACATGGACCATAAAGAACAGGGAGAGACAGCGGATTGATGCATTAGAGATGTGGTGTTGGAGACGAATGTTGCGTATATCGTGGACTCAGCGCTGCACAAACGACTCCATCCTTAATGAGCTTGGCATCAAGACCCGCCTATCCGAAATTGTCAACAGCAGGATCCTTCGGTATTTTGGCCATGTGACACGCCGCGAGGATGCCATGGAGCGCCTGGTGGTGCAGGGCAGAGTGGATGGAGTTAGGTCTTGGGGAAAGTCCCCGATGCGTTGGACCGACCAAATAAAAGCCCTCACCAATGCATCTCTAAATGAAAACGCCCGCCAGGCATCAGTTCGGGAGAAATGGAGAGTCACAGTGCTGCGCGTCTCCAAGCAGCATGCCTGACCACGACTGCTCTGTCAAGAGAATACGAAGAAGAAGAATCGAAATCCAAAAAATCCAGGTGTTTTGTGTGAAAGAATAACAAACATCTAAGCGACAGAAAGAACTAACATACTGTGCCGAGGAGAAAACAAATCGACTATGATGATAACCGGTATTTGAAGAAGACGAGAAATTAATCTAAGTTCTTAGGTTAGCCTGATGTATCTTAAAATAAGTTATAGGCTAGTACGTGTTGTCGATATAAATTATATTGTTTTGTTCGTCGAACTACAACATAAAACAAAGCTGTCATAACATCCACAAATATCAGTCATAACACAAAACCGTAGTGATTTGTGTTTTGGCACCTACGATGCTAAACGTGGGTGTCACACATAAAAGCTGCATAGATACGACTCCTACTTTTGAAGTGTTACGGGCTAACGATACAGTAAATATATGCACATGAGAATTAGCCAATTGGGGTCAAATCAATAGAACTATGAGGAACAAACAAATGCAGGTGACTAAGCGGCGCTTGAACGTCGTGACTTGGGCAAACGAGGTAATTATTTGTTTCAAAGTCGGCGCAGGAGTCTCTTTACTCACGACTCCAGTTTTTTTTGGTTCCTTACGAAGCAACTTGGTAGCGAGGTGGAAATTACGTTATTTCTCAGATCAATTGGTACAAAGAATTTCAGTAATGAAATCTGCTGTCACTGGTTTAAGACAAAACGAAAATAGTAGTAGTATTCGTCGAAGAACTACTCAATCATCATATGTGTAGTGTATGTAGATATATATATGACAGCGCGACGATGCAATGTCAGAGCGCGCTACGTCATCCCCCCCTTTGCCACGCCACGCCTCTGCAGTGTGAGTGGGGCTCAGTCTATTCAGTACCGTCGGGGTGTACGGACCGGTGCCTATGAGCATGGGTATTACAGTGATAGTGACTAGTTACGAAGTGCGGTGGATCATCAGTAAGTGCTGGTTGCGATGAACAGTTACGTGCGATGGTGGGGCACGTAACCTTGCCGTGCAAACCCTGTGTGGTGTGCCATCGAGCACACTACAGTGGCGACGAGGATGGGATTAAAGAACGTGAGTACTTATATTAATTGCACATTATATTTTATTTTTCTGGAAGGAAAAATACAGTTATCTGTTGTTAAAATGTAGTGCTTACATGTTTATGGGCATTTTAAATTTTATGTCAAAAAAATTGGGAATACGAATATTTACACCAGGGGTTGTTGGGATATTCGAATAAAGTGTTTGAACACTGGTTTCATTTCTGTTTATAAGTAAGATAGAAATAAACTGTAATACTTTAAATCCGATTTCTAAAAATACCCGTTTATAAGTTTAAAAAAAAAAAAAAAAAATACTGTTATATCGATAAGATATTGTGTGTAGCAATAAACACATGGAGGTAGTAAAGAGCAGTTTTTTTTGCAGAAAACATATGTATGTTGCACTTTTAAAAGGGTTTAACACAAACCGAAATAGGTGTTACAGAAGTGATTCTGTAAAGGATTTAATATGTTTATTTTACGAATGTTTCTTTATAAAGGTGTTTTGGATGAGTATAAGGTTAGATTAACGAGGGCGTGGAAAATGTCACTACCTATACACACACCTTGCAAATGGAAAATCTTATTCAAATTAAAGTTTTTCTAGTTATTTTAAAATCAAATTTCAGCCAGTTCCTTTTTGAATTTCCAGTTATATTAAACGTAATTGTAAAATGGAAAAATTATAACAATTAAATATCTAATGGAATATTGATAAAGATTCTGATTGATTTGATCAGTAATAATATCGTGTTATTATACAAAATTAGCTTAGAATAGGAAATAGGTGGTGTTGGTGAAAAGTAAATAAAAATGCAGCAAATCAGAAAAAGATTTACTATGTTTACTTCCTGTGCCTACATCATCCTCTCCTGTACCTGCACTGCACGGTGCCTAGGTTGTGTCCTTAATTAATGTTATGAATTATAACTATGAATATATTAGCACATTTCTTCTTATTATTTAAGAGTTGTGCTCTTGTCGGTGGAGTATAACACATTTCATATTTACTTAATTGTCTTATTTAAAAAATATAATAGTTGAATTTAAAAAACATATTCATATTCATATTCATTTATTCACAATAATTTGCCAAAGATCTTAGAACTATGTACAAATTAGCCTATACAGACATTGTGAATTTTAATTAACAATATATTCACAACAATGGAAAAAAAACAGTCAGGTAGTAATTCTACCTTGGTATAGTAAATGTTTTGTTATACAGAAGGAGAATAGGGGAAAGTTGACAAAGATTTCCGATTGGAATTATGTCTTATTATAAACGAACTATGTTAGTAACAGTTTACAAAGATTTCCATTTGAAATTTGGTCTTATTTTAAATTAACTATATAAGTAAAATAACGTAATTTTAACGGTGACTAAAGATGTGCTGAGATTACATTACATGTTTTGAAAACTGAGTACATATTGTTTAAATATCTAATTACGGAATAAATGTGACTCTTTCCTAATTTATACTGAACACTTGATAAACAACAACAAAATTATATAGGTTATTACAATTCCTACTATTAAGTTGTGAATAAAGCGCAGATTTGTTCGTATATATTGTATACACCATGGGTATGTATATGTAGATATATAGAAAGATGTACATTACTAAGAACTGACAGCCTGTGTGGGGCAGAGGTATAGATTTTGCATCTGGATAACAAGGCTCCGGGTTCGACTCCCGGTCAGTATAAAAAATAATGCCTTTCGGATGACCTACGTTTTAATAAGTGGATTACTTATTTAAATGTGGATGCTTGGACTAAACCTTTATGTGACTATATGTTAAAAAGACAATAATTGTGTGATGGTCCCGGGTTCGATTCCCGGTCAGGTCAAGTGATCTTTAAATTGGTCTTGGTCTGGCAGTGTTTATTCATAATAATTGACTAGAGTAGTTAAGGCAGTGTTTGTTAAATCAAATCTGGTACAAATGTACCCCCATTAAATTGGAAATATTTGGTACAAATGTACCTCCATTAAATTGGAAACATTTGGTACAAATGTACCTCCATTAAATTGGAAATATTTGGTACAAAGGTACCTCCATTAAATTGGAAATATTTGGTACAAAGGTACCTCCATTAAATTGGAAATATTTACAAAACGGAAAGTGCTGGAAATCTGTAAACAAATCACCCTTATTAGTTCCAACCATCGGTTGTCTGGAAGAAATCACTTTTAGCAGTAAGACCG
This sequence comes from Ephestia elutella, assembly GCA_018467065.1. Lineage (NCBI taxonomy): Eukaryota > Metazoa > Arthropoda > Insecta > Lepidoptera > Pyralidae > Ephestia > Ephestia elutella. The sequence continues at coordinate 17,691,843 of CM031573.1, forward strand.
CAAATTGTACTATTGCACTGTACAATAAGGTGTACATTAATTCATTAAATTACCAACTTCAGCAAGTCTTATGTTGTTGGAATGCAATGAAATAAAATTTGTACTAGACTTATCCAAAGAGTAATCCTAAAATGAAAAGTTACTTTCTGTTGGATTTATATAAAATAAAATGAGACTAATTAATCAACTATGGCCGAGGGATGTGACTACCACAAACATCGACTTATGTCACAATTCTTCTTCCGGCGTGATCTCAGTGACCTTCTATACTGTGTTCGGCCACCCACCGTACTCTTTGCTTACAGATAGTAAACATTACAGTTCGATGTTGAGTTGGAATAGATTCCTTGTTGCGCTGCTGTGTCCACTATAATTGCAGCTTGTCCCAACACCATATTTCGAATGAGTTAAAAATATGATTTCCATTATCAGTCTTTTACTGTCCAGGTTTTAGAGGTATATAGAAAAACCGAGAGGATCAAGCTCTCTAGTGATTCCTGTATTTCTCCCAAACATATGAAACTTTCATACAACTTCCAGCTCGTATTCTCCATTGGTCAGATATTGTCCTAGATACACAAACTCGCTACCTGTGTCTAAGTCACAAACTCATGTGAGAACAGAAAGAAAGAATCACGTTAGTATTTATATCGCACCTTCTTTCTTCAACCATTGACCACTCAATGTTGAGTCACCAATGATTTTAAGTGATACATGTCACACTGGCACATTCGATATTGTGACGTTTGTCGGTATGCACTCCGTGCTGCCTATTGTCATAGAAGTGTGATACAGTAGGCGTGACCCCCAGTCGAGTTTGACGACTTCCGTGGCCCAAAGGTCATACGCCGGACAGCCACACCGGATGTCCCGGGTTTAATCCCCATTCGGGTCAGGATGGAAAATGATCTTATTCAGATTGGCCTGGGTCTCGGATGTTTATCTATTCTATATGTATTTGTTACAAAATATAATATTGTGAGTTGGTATCCTATAACACAAATCTGTTTGATATGTCAGTCAGTTTGTGTTTGATATACATTTATTGACTATGAGTTGGAAGGCACAGTGCACCTCCTTAAGAGTTGGAAGGCACTGGTGCACCTCCTATGAGTTGGAAGGCACAGATGCACCTCCTTAAGAGTTGGAAGGCACTGGTGCACCTCCTATGATTTGGAAGGCACTGATGCACCTCCTATGAGTTGGTAGGCACAGATGCACCTCCTTGAGAGTTGGAAGGCACTGATGCACCTCCTATGAGTTGGAAGGCACTAATGCACCTCCTATGAGTTGGAAGGCACTAATGCATCTCCTCAAGAGTTGGATGGCACTGATGCACCTCATTTGGGTTGAAAGACAAATGCACCCCCAATTAGTTGGAATGCACTGATGTACCTCAATTCAGTGAAAGACAGTGCAGCGACCCTGGTCTGGCGCGCGTCCTGCTATTCATCACTAAGATGTAGCTTGCATAGAACCGTCTCCACCATGCCACACGAAAGAAGATTTCTCTAAAGTGAGCGTTACCGCGGTTGCATCTTCAGGTAATCATTCCGATACGGCGCCAGAGTCTGCTAGCATTGTTAAACAGATTATAGTAGTTCTTTTAATACTGTAAGTAAAGCACCATGCTAAAATAAAAGCAAATCCTTATCTACTTAGTATTTTATAGAGATAATATGGATTTACTATTCCCTGTAAAGTTTGAATCCATGATATGACAAGTAAAAGCGATCTACTTTACTCAATCAATTAATTGAAAGTATTTTCTAAACTTACTTCAATGTTTAGACACATTGTGATAGTGTCCCAAATTATCTTTCAATTTTAGTATTACAGAATAAAATATGTAAAGATTAAACTAGAGTGATCTAACAAAACAAATTGATATGGCAAGTAAAAGCGTCGTATTTACTTCACGCAATGAAATAATTGAAAGTAATTTCTGAAATTACTTTAATATTTAGACACATTGTTTTAGTGTCCCTAAATTATCTTTAAATTTTAGTATTACAAAAAAAATGTTAAGATCAAACTAGAGAGATCTAATAAAAAAAAAAATATTAAGTTTCTGACATTTTGTCACGTTTTTCAAACTTTGTGTTAGTTTGACTACCTAGCTAGACCTATTATTTCTACAACCATCGACATTGATAAGTCCAACTGAAGATATTGGAAATATGATTTGGCGAAGACACTTTAAATAACTTATTAATAATTATTAGTCACAATTTGGATGGCTATTAATTATCATTCATTTTGGAAGGGTTCGTTAAATTGGGTCATGACATGTTCATGGAATTGGAAAATGTGGTCATATTTTGGTTTAATTTTCCAATAAATTGAATGAAGTTTACATTTTCATGTAATTTTAGACTATGCGTGGGTTTTGAATATGTAATTTATATTCTGATCGAGAAGGAAAAAATGCAATCCATCAGACATAACAACTGAGATGAGTTTGTTTCGGCGTTTCTTCTCAGCAGTGGTCGTTCCGGGGCGCTGGTGGTTTGCAGCTTTGAGAATTATTATTGCATTATTTAACTTAAAATATGACGTGGAGGGGAAGGTATACCCCGTGAGTGATTTTGATTATTTGATTCTGGGGAACACTGAATTTATACGTAGTCTTTGTCCTTATTAAAATTATGAAAATAAGGAAGGGATGTAGTGTATGTAGATATATATATGACAGCGCGACGATGCAATGTCAGAGCGCGCTACGTCATCCCCCCCTTTGCCACGCCACGCCTCTGCAGTGTGAGTGGGGCTCAGTCTATTCAGTACCGTCGGGGTGTACGGACCGGTGCCTATGAGCATGGGTATTACAGTGATAGTGACTAGTTACGAAGTGCGGTGGATCATCAGTAAGTGCTGGTTGCGATGAACAGTTACGTGCGATGGTGGGGCACGTAACCTTGCCGTGCAAACCCTGTGTGGTGTGCCATCGAGCACACTACAATATGATTTATGTCCTACTGCACTGAGTAAAAATCTCCCATAGAATACGCAGTCGTTATCAAACAGAAATCTTATTGGATCCGCCCATATTTAGCAGTGAGAACACGAGTACTTGGTAATCCTATTAGACCCACCGATGGAAGTGGAACCATTACGTAACCTATAGTCCGAAGATATTTTTTCCATGCATCACTTTGGTCTTTTCTTTCCAGTTCTTTTCATGTGACTACATCGTCTTTAGGATTCTATTCTCTATTATCCATGTTTTCTTCTTAACAAAATTCTTCGTCCATATATAGATAGAGTCGCATAGCAAATATCATAAATATCCCTCACCTATATCACCAATAGCCGCCTCTCTATTTATACCCTGTACGTTCTTAGAACCCTTGTTAGTCATACGACTAGAAATAATGTCCTACATTGTTCAGTGCTCCTTATTGAGCATTCCGTTCTGATTTTACTTATTTTCTTCTGTATTAAATTTACTTACTGTATTTATATTTTTCTCAATCAAGTTGCGTTTTATTATAGCCAGCATCGTGCTCAAATTTTCAAGCTGTCTTATTTATATAAACGGGATTCATATAGCCACATCCTAGCTTCATTATCAGAACATGGTGTCGATTCTGCTACAATCATTTCCACTGACTCATTGGAAACAGGGTAGAATGCCTTTTTTAATATTAGTATTTGCAAACACTTAGATACCTATATGGATTACAGATTCACAAACAGTTTTCGAGACAGTTGAACTTAGTACCTCCTAAGTTAGTAAATTTAGTTAATGTTTTTTCGTCACTGCAATAACTCACAAGTGACAAGAATAATTTTTTACACACGCTCAAAATCCGTTTTCGACTTTCGCTAAAAAACATCTCATTGTTTTAGCAGTCACTGAACACATACAGATGATAAAAATCAAAATTTGTATAAATAGAAAAAGCGGAGAAAGCTATGACAAATATAACTTGTAAAATATTTTCACTGATAAGACAAAAGAACATATCATAAAATTCTAGCAAATATTCCCACACTTTAAATATTGTTATAAAAAAGAAAATATAATGAAGCTATTGCTGCAATCACTTCTTTCAAAATATTTAACAACAATGAAAGTACAAAAAAATATTCCTCTTATAGCACGAATTCGAATAACTCTTATTCCAATATAGTACCTAGGTATCTAACACACAGAGCACTATTTTCAGTTTAATTAGTTATCACTTTGTGCATCTATGCCATACTTATTTCTGTTTATCCCGAAGGTTGACTGGTAGAGAATATTGTTAGCATTAAGTCCGCCTTTTATACCATTGTATTATTTTGTTTTAATGAAGTTTTAAATAAATAAAGTAATACAAAATCAAGAATCTATTTCCCTAACACTGTACCCCAGAACACAAAGGATGTCTCCCGCCACAATACTCGTAACAGCCCCCATTAGTAACACAAAACCCCGGAATGCCGGAAGATACGCCGCAACACCTGTACTTCACGGTCCGAATCTGTCACGCCACTGCACCGGAAAAAAACTAGCAACAGAATGGGGGTTCCGTAAGTGCCGTGAATGAGACGAATCGACTATAGTACAGATAGTGCATATAATCATAAGCAAATTTCAATTTTGTGGTGTATTATCACGTGTTAGTTTGTCTATTTCTTGTTATTTCCAGGCTTTCCACTAGGATCCTCTACCTCTCCCACAGTCCCCCAGAGGATTGTGACTCTGTTTAAAATTGACTGGTCTCCTGCCGTGGGAAGAATGGGTACCTTTATAGGGGCCGAATCTATACCTTTTATTCCAGTGACGAATTTAGGGGAAGAGTGGGTGCCGACTCCTGTAAATTACACTACAGCACCTCACTGTTTCACTTCAATCGCCGCGGGATTTTATAAATAAATAAATTAATTAAAAAAAAATTGTCGTTTTTATGCAAGTAAATTATCACAAATATCTTTCTAGTAAATAGAACCATGAAGGATCCCTAAATAGAACCAGAAGAATCGTAGTTCCGTAGTCGGCGAATGCATTTATACACGAACGTATTTACTTTGTCTTGCTTTGCTACTTCTGTTACATACATGCGTGACCACAATCTTTAACAGATAGTTATGGTGGATAAACACTTACAAACGTTAATAAATTTGTAAGTGTGTTTGTAGGTCCTTATTTCGAAACAGAGTAATATATTGATGTGATTTTAAGTGTGTAAGTTGAAGGGACGTGATTTGAAGAGCAGAATATGACATGACCAGAAAAGTCCTAAACATAAAACATGGGTGGAAGAAAACCAGAATGACCTCCTCAAACCTGGATATCCGTTACCAACAATGACCTCAAGAAAGCTCGAGCCGACGACGCTGCGATACCAAAATCGTACTATATGGAGAAGGATGACGAAGAGAGCTGACCCCAAAAATGAAATGGGATAGGACTAGGTAACAAGCTAATTATTAAAAAATAAAAACCACGACTCACACGACGACACGACAACTCACATGCCCTATGTCACTAGGAAGAAAGCAAGGAATCTAAAAATACCTCTAAAGTCAAAATCTGTTAAGCCGTTCAGGACTTATGGTGCAATATAGAATCTTAATACATACATACATGAACCCTGAAAACATAACACTTCTTTTTTGGTCAGTCGTATACAAAGAAAGAGAGTTAGAGAGCTAGAGAGTGTCTAGGCTACAAGTAATAAAGAAAGTCAAGAAACAAAGAAAAAATCCTGACTGCTGTCGTCGAAGAGATTGATTTGGCAAACTTAATTACCAATTCAAATAAGTACTTAAGTTTTGCCCAGTACAGCATTTTATAACAAACACGACCTCCTTTTTAGTCAAAGAAACCGCTTGCTCACAGTCTCCACTCAACTTGTAAGTTGTGTGGGTTGTTGTGAGTTTGCACATATATCCCTGTATCTTTAACCCTGCGCCAAGAGATAAAAACCCCATTACGGACCACGGATAAATTATTCTTGTTGGGTACAAATTGCCCAGTTTGTAGAAAGATATTTTATTACTTCCTATTACCAGGAGGTTCAGCTCAGTAGATCTCATATGAATCTGCTTCTTAATTGTTGCTATCTACTTGTACTTAGGGGCTCTACTCGTGTGGAAAATTCGGGATAGGCATGTACTATTCTCTCCTAGGGTCAACTCTGCCCGAGTAGTTTTTGAGTAAAGAGCATCCACATTCTGACAGATCGAACTTTCACATTACTAGTGGAATTAAGCTATAGCAGATATACCATGTTCTCTAATATAGGAGGCACTAGTTTAACTGGACGTCATGTCCGTTTCATATCTGCCCAGGGACTGGGTTTAGATATATTAGACGTATTAGGATACGTCCATGGACTTGTGCACATGACAGTTCTCAATTAATGACTGTGACATAACATTTGACACATAAGATTACTTCAGATTACCTTGCCATTATGAGGTTGTTTCTGTGTCTTTAATTTTTGCAATCCTGTTACAAGATAAAGTCCATTTGAAAAGGGAAGATCGGTAATGTACTTTTTGGATTTTGGCGGAGCAGCGTCTGTTCAGTCATTTGTTTTATATGTCCTAATCGTATCTGTCATGTCGGATGTTCTGTTATTTTCAACCGACTTCCCAAAAAAGGAGGAGGTTATATGTTTCGATGTATGTATGTTTTTTTTTTATGTATGTTCGCCGATTTCTCCGCCTATAGTGGGCTGATTTCCGAGATTGTTTTTTTATTCGTAATGGTAAATTCCCAAGTTGGTTCCATTTTAACCACGTCAGAATCTGTTCGGTAATTTTAAAGATACCTAACAAAATATAAAAAAACCAACATTGCATTATAGAGCGAAAGCCCGCGACAGCTTGTCCTTCCTTATTTTATTAAATCTCAAGATTTTCTGTGTATGTTCCCAACATAGAAATAGCTATTAGCAACTATATAAAATGGATCATGATTACTTAGGCAGATTATTTGTAGCAATAACATTTAAAGTGGTAACAAAATTTTCTCCAAGTAAAGTTTTTTAAAGATTTTATTTTTATATGAAATCACGCCATGCATTACCAGGCAATTGGTGCAGATATAAACCCCTGCTAGACATTATAACTTTACTAAATTATAGTTATATTTGTTTTATTATAAAAGCTGAATTTAATATTACTTTAGGAGGCCCCAAGGGTGCTTTTTATACCTTTAAAAATCATCCTAGCTATCCATATTACCTGCATAAGCAATAAGCAACTAAGATCCAAACTTCATACCTAGTCGCTTATATTTTTTATCCGTATACCTATACCACGCAGAGAAACATTCAGCATTTTTAAAATAAGGAAGATTTAGTCGTCGCGGGCTCTCGGTCTATTTATGTGCCAAAAATAATAGACAATTTGACATGTTTTGACATTTCAAATCAAACTGACATAAAAAGTTTCGAATTCTCGATTTTTTATTTTCGGCCAGCAGTGGAAAAAAGTTTTTAGTAAAAAAAATAGGTATAGAAGCACTAAAAATGATAAAATAAAACTTTTTTTCCAAAAAAAATGAACCGACTTTCATCATAAAACTTAAAATCATGAAATAACAATAAAGAAAAATGTATTAGCATGCTACCTACTGAATGAGGTGAAGTCGGTGCCAAATTGAATATTAAATAATCTAAATTAACATTAGAATCATGTATATATTAAACAAAATGCCTAGCTAAACAATTACATAACACCCATACTCCTGCACTTGGCTGGCACCGACTTCACCTCATTTAGTAGGTAGCATGCTAATACATTTTTCTTTATTGTTATTTCATGATTTTAAGTTTTATGATGGAAGTCGGTTCATTTTTTTTGGAAAAAAAGTTTTTTTTCTTATTGATATTTTTGAGGGGCTCAATGAAAGGACCTCTCACGTTTATCGTGAAATGTCGTGATTTATATTCAGACGGCTTTGACCACTAGTGGCATTTATCATCGGCCGATCCTGTTATTTTTATAGTCTTAGTGGGTTTTGAGAAGGTTTTGAGCGTCCACCCAAAAAATTGTCACGTTGATTTTTGGACCGAGAAAAATGATAAGCTAAATAAAATCATATTTACTAATTAAAAAATATGAAGTAATTTAATAAGTAAGTTATGCATTTATTGCATTAATTATAAAAATTATAGTGACTGTTAATTTCAATAATAATTTCTTCAAAATTATTAATTTCTTGAGATAAACATTTAAGGTGCCACGACGGGTAGGTGTCAATAGGTTGTGGTGACCGCTTTCTACCAGGTGGCCAGCATGCCTATTTCCCTACTCGGTACTATAAAAATGCAATAAAAATATCAACAAAGCAAGTACCTATCATTACACAAAATGAAAAGACAGAAAAGCCTTAGTATCCCATAAAACCGCAGCATCTGAAATTACTGTTAATGCATGCACGGCAACTTTCGGAACTTTGAACTGGGGGTAATAAACACTTTCTAGACAATAGCGCGCCGGCACAGACCTAACTGTCTATTAGAAGCGCTCTAAACGTTAAATATATCTATAACACGTTGAAGGAGACTTGACGAAACGAGACACAAAATAAGATTCATTGCTAACATGTAAGTAGGTAGCGATATTTGGTACGAGAAGAAATACCATACCTAGCCTTTCTTTTTTTACGGAAATAACTACTTATCCTAACAAATTATCCGGGGCTTCAAATCAAATCAAATCAATATTTATTTGCAAGAATACATCTAGATCATCTTCGTCGATTAACCTAATAAAACAATAATATTTTTTGTTGAAAAATATTAAACTATATAAGTGTTATGAAAATCACTCCAATTTTCTTCTAATCAGTGCTCAGAAAAGAATACATCATCTTAAAACATGGTTAGAAGATGTTTTAAAATGGAGTCCACCATTTCGCCTCCCGCTATCACCATTCCAGTTGCCACGGTACCAAGACCAGATTCTGAGAATAAAATCAAAACGGAATTTTCTTTACACTTAAAATGACTGCCGCTTCTAAATCTTCTTCGCAGGGTCTTGTCTTCCGAACGCAACTCACACTTGACATCTGCGACTCGGAGCTGGGTACGCACATAATGTATGCAAGCGGTATGTATGAATGCGTGTATGTATGCATATATGCTTGTCGCATGCGTGGCTTGGGAACGGGGGCCGCACTCGAGATGTTAATTAGCCGCGACTACTACGGAGGTAACATACATACGTTTTTAAAAAATGCCGCAATTGCCAGTTCTATTTCTTCGAAAGTGTTGTAGGAAAAAGTATTCTTTATTTATTAAATTGTTTTGCTCTCTGTTAAACAATCATCATTTAGAAAATTGACGACGACACTTTCCAAAAACAAAAATTTTAAATTTATTTTGGTTTCTTTTTGATTAAAGAGAAATATTCAAACCTAAACTTTTAAAATGCTAAAATGTTATCTAAATAAAATTCTTTCGATACATACTTATGTTTCTTCCCCTTCAGTCAAATGTTTAAAAAGGATCCAAAACTCAACTTTGTAATTCAACCGTTACATTACGCATTTTACAATGCACCTGCCGAACAGAAATGACAATCGAAAAAGAGCCAAGTCCAATGCATCGTTACAAAAAAAGATCGAGCAAGTCGATTGTGAAGACGTAATGATCGAATAAAATTGAAATACGAATGCGTAAAAAAACATCCGTTATGCATGCGTCAGGGCACGAGCCAATGCAGCTGCGTTGATTGGTCGACTTTTTGTTGTTCGAAATTCGAATTCAATCGGACGAATGTTCAACGGTTGGCATTGGTAGTCAGTTTATCTGTAATTATTGAGTTGAAGACATCACACACCTGCTTTTCTTCATAAGTCTTTCTGTATATCTACTTTTGATGCTTGGTTCCTTATAATAACTAAATAGTTACTAGGTATGTTCGTACATTTACTATCTTAGGTATATAATATTTTTATGTAACCTATCTATCTATCTCAGCCGAAAGACGTCCACTGCTGGACAAAGGGCTCCCTCAACTATTTCCACAACGACCGGTCCTGTGCTGTAATGTAATCTATGCCTATGTTTAAATACGTTAGCCTATTTAAAGAGTCTTTAGTTTTTTTTTATCGTAACTTTACGTATAAGAAAATTTAACTTTACTTAACTCGAATTATTACCTACTATATGAAAAGATAATATAAAATCTATTTTGATCTTTACAATTTTACTGAAAAATTTTCAGCTTAATTTTATTAAAATTTAAAACACAATTTTTCAAATAGGTACAAGCTAAGTATTAAAAAATAAAAAACGCTCACATCTCACTCTAGCCTATGACACTCTGAGGAATGCAAGGAATCTAAAAATACCTCTCATATCAAAATCTGTTAAGCCGTTTTATGGTGGAATACAGAACATACATGAACCCTGAAAACATAATACTCCTATTTTGGTCAGTCGTGTAAAAATAAATCTAAATTCTTACGAAACGGAACCCTAAAATCAAGAAGACTATAAATAAAACACAACCAGTCGATGATACATACAAAAACTTGCTTCCTACACTATGTTGGGGCTGAAAAGCTGCGTGCCCAGTTCTTCAATTCTAGACTATACGGATGGACAGACAGACAGACGCGCACCTGCGTGGATTTCCTGCAAGCTTTTTTGCTTCCTGGCATTTCCTGTGGCGAGCTTTTGCTTAAATTAAGCTCGAAAGCTTTGTAGTGATGGAGCAGAATTTACTTTGTACTTTTTCAACAGATTTCAAAAGAGAAGGAGGTTCTATTCTGCACGAAAAAGTATTTTTAATTATGATTTTTTAAATGTTATACTGGTTAAGTATAGATTTACGACGACTTAAACTAGGTTTATAATTGTATTTATCTCTTAATCAGTAAGTTTCTTAACTAAGTACTTATTTCTTAATTGCTCAGTCCAAAACGCAATTAAAGACGCCCTTTTGATCGAAGCTTTCCAAAGTGCCGATCGAAAAGGGCATTTAGGTCGATAATTTTAATTGGTTCCGTACGTTGCATGGAAAATTTATAAGTTTTTTAAATCGCCATAAACACGATTGAAAAAAACAAAGAAAAATAAACATAGGTATGGATTTTTTTATCTGGCAATGATAATATTTTGATGACTTAATTATTACTTTTACTTGAACTGTTCGTATCATAGTGTAGGAAAAATCTTGTAACTGTATTTTGAACAAGTTACTCTCAACTAATTGAATTGAAATTTGGAATAAACATTTAGTTCTATTAATAATGCATTATTATGATAAATACAACCTGATAGTGTATCAAAGATCGGCTCCCAAGGGAACACCTCAACGATGACGATAAAATCTCAAGTTGACAATGAAGTTTATGAAAAAAAAACTTATTACAAACAAAAAACAAACAAACAAAGCCAAAGCCAACTAAATTCAAGCATTTCTTGCAAAGCCTAATGAGTGTGCGAAGCAATGGAACTCCCTGCCTGCGTCTGTGTTCCTTAGCACATACAACCTGACTCTCTTCAAAACCAAAGTGAAATAGGCTGCTTCTGGGTAAGCTCGCTATATCGTAGACCTCATCTTTGTTCTCTGTCAAGCTTGTGGTCAAGAGCAAACCCATGTTTTATTTTTAAAAAAAAGTGTATTTTGACACGCAACAAGTTACAAACGTTTTCTCTGTAAATTCTTCTTTTAATTTTAATATTCTGGTAGGCCAATACGTAATAAAGCCGACACGGAATCCTAACGAAACGAAAGGTCGTCTGATAGTAATCGATTTTCAGTAGAAATAAACTATAAATGCCAGGCGAAAATGTACCTTTCTTTATTTGTGGCGACTTATAGTGCATGCTTAATGACTATGGTTCCCACGCGTGCTTTTTGATAAGTGCAATACAGTTGTTAACCGACATTGAAAAAGATAGTTTATGTTTTATTCATGTCACAAAGATTTTTCGATGAATAAGACCACCGCTGGTGTATAGTCATAACACGCACGTCGCCGTTGTTATAGTTGGTCTTGCGTTCGATTCCTAGTATATATATAGGTACCTCTCTGTACTCATAACCAGTTTATTATTTGACTAGCTGTGACACGTGGTTTCGCTCTTGTGGGGATTTCGGGATTTTGGATAGCAATAGCTTTCCTCATAAATATGGCTATCATTTACATTTTTTTGTGTCGGACCGGTAGTTACAGAGATTATTGCGTTCAAACAAACTCTATAGTTTAATTATTATCAGTAAAAATTTAAAAACTTGAATCTAAAATCCATGTCCTGCTTTTTACACGACTGAGCAAAAAGGAGTGTTATGTTTTCAGGGTTCATGTATGTATTTATGTAATTTTCTTTATTCCACCATAAGTCCTGAACGGCTTAACAGATTTTGATGTGAGAGGTATTTTTAGATTCCTTGCATTCCCCCGAGTGACATAGGCTATGTGAGTTTTGAGTCGTGTTTTTTTATTTTTTAATAATTAGCTTGTTATGGTTATTTTTTCTACGTAGCCGTTTTTTGTATGTGTCATGTCAAATATCTACTTGTATCTTGTCTCTAACACCTTCATCCATCATCAAAATTAATTTACAGAAAGTTTCAGAAATGCAGAAATTCTGACATTATTCGTTCCGCTTTCGTTAGCTCTACTCTACACATGTAGAGCTCTACTCTACATGTAGAGAGGCCCTCAAAGCCGCAAAGTCTCGAGTATGCTTCATTTTCTGTAGAGTGTGTTCGCAGACTGCACTCTATAATAGGCGGTTCTGTCTTGGCATATTTAATGATGCCATTATGAAGTCAAGAAATATAACATGATATTCAACGTGTTCAAAACATAAATGATCGTTTCTATACAGCCTAATTTTTATTTATAGTCACAACAATGTGAACAAAAATACATTAATATTTTATAATAGACTAGCTTTTGCCCGCGGCTTCGCTCGCGTTATTTCTTTCTTAGCGGATGCCTACGTCATAACATCTACCTGCATGCCAAATTTCAGCCCGATCCGTCCAGTGGTTTGGGCTGTGCGTTGATCTTTGACTATACAATAGTCGATGGCATTGATAGATCATTATGTCAGGCAGTCAGTCACCTTAGAGTTTACCTTTGATAAAGATTACGTAAAAATTATACTTACATTAAATGTAACAATGAATTATACATTTCTACACTTTATGTATAATATTATGAATTATACAATTAGACCATACATTTTTAACATAACCCTATGGCGGACACTAAACGAGGCAAAAAATAAATTTAATTGTAATGACGTCTGTACACGTCCACCAACGTTAACTTATTGATGAGAATAAAATAAATATTATATTCTTGATAATAAAGGATAATAAATTCTGACCGTACAGTAATATTTTACGATTGGCATTAAAATTCTCTAGACATATAAATAAGATCTGTCCGTACGTACGTGTTTCAAGGAAGTGCAACGAAACAGGAAGCATTACCTGAAAGCAACATAATTTATATTAATTAATGCTCATTGAATCATAAGTATCATTTCTATAAATATGTATTGTATACGCGGTCTATTCTATCCTTGTATATTAAGGTATCTTCTTTATACAAAATGTATTTATAAATAGGTAAATATAATAATATCTTTACATCGATAAATTATACTATAAAACATCCGCCGACATCAACTACGTATATCGATGGCTTAGAGTGAAAACCTCGGATGTGTGTTCTTTGGCAAAAGAAACATCCGAGGTTTTCACTCAAAGCCATCGATGTGCGGTACAGCAATAATTGGTGGACATATTTATGTAAGTATATTTATTTTTTCGTCTCCGTGTGTTTCTAAAATATGTATTACTAACTCTCAACAACGGCAGGTGCGGAAACGCCGCAGGGGGTTTTAGTGGGTAGTCTGGGCCGGGTAGCGGCCCAGGAGTCCCACACTCAGTGTGTAAACGCATTTCCCCCTGCGAAATAAAAAAAAAAAAAAAGGTTACGATTTTGATGTTACTAACATTAATGGACTTTGTCTGAAAAAAAAAAATAATTGTAAAAGATGATAGATAAATCTTTAAACTGCTGAACATAAATCATTCTTTTGCTAGCTCTAGTTTGGAAACATAGACACATTCACAAACACGCAACACAGTTCTCTAGGAATATAGTTTTTTGGGTCTTTCGGGAACAGAAATACACACAAATATACATGGCACCCCTCGTCCGCGTCTGGGGTTAAAAATTGAAAAGGAAAATACACGAATTTTTATTTTATTCTACATGCAGCCGTCCAGAATTTCAATCAGGGCCTGTCAAGCGCGTTCGTGTTTTCCATTACATTTAAAAAAATAAAACCAGCGTAGTTTACTACCTAGAGCTTACAGTTTTTATTTTATGTTCAACCGATTCATCCAAACAATGAAATTAATGAAATAAATCACAGAGGGAATAAAATTCACATATTTATTTACCATCACATTGAGACTTGGCGACTTGGACTCCTGTGCAAGCTCACTTACAAAGTTTATTTGAAACTAGCTGTCGCCCGCGGCTTCGCCCGCGTGAGTTTCGCTTTGATAAAAATTCTTTTTGTGTTCCAAACTGTTTCAGATGTTTCGGATTTTCGTTTTTTATACGTCTACAGAAAATGTTCATCAGATTAATCAAGTTTTGCTAAGGCGCCATTTCCATATATGTTTTAGTGTAGCTGGTCTCTTGAAGCTTTTCATCAGATGTTCCATATCTTCAATTTTTATACGTCAGCAGAAAATGCTCATCAGGTTGAACGACTTTTACTGAGGCGCCATTTCCATATATGTTATAGTGTAGCTGGTCTCTTTCAGTTCTTCATCAGATGTTCCAGATCTTCAATTTTTATACGTCAGCAGAAAATGCTCATCAGGTTGAACGACTTTTGTTAAGGCACCATTTCCATATTTCTTATAGTTTAGCTGTTCTGTTATGGTTCTTCATCAGGTGTTCCAGTTTTCAAAATCAATTATAGCCTATATGTTACCCAGACTTAATAGCTATACAACAAAAAAAGTTTCATTCAAATCCGTCCAGTAGTTTTTGCGTGAAACGCGTACATACATACAGACAGACAGACAGACAGACAGACAGACAGACAGACAGACAGACAAGAAATTCCAAAAAAAATTTTTTGCTTTCTATTATTCTTTTTAAGTGTCCCTCTATCCATTTTAGTCAAAAATACTAAATGTACAGACAAAATATTTTTACTGTTTTATTATATGTATAGATGAATTGAAAATTGTTTTATTGAAATAGCTTAAAAATAGCTCTTTTAAATCGTCATAATATACTTAGTTGACGTCAGAATCTTAAAGCTAACTACCGCCTCCAAAGCGCAAGTGGAGAAGAGGCGGCGCAACAAACAAACTCCACTGCTGCATTTTCATTTTTGAATTAGATAATATTTAAATGGCTATAACGATTTGGAGCTGTCTTTATGATGAAGCAAGAAGTTACCAGAGAACTTTATAATTTAAACTAAAGTCAATGAAGTCAAGAAACTAAACAAAAAACTAAACTTAATAAATCTATAGGGACTTGCAAAATTATCAGCGCAGCAGCTTTATGCTGAGTAAGGTCCTATTGGCAACCACTGCGACACCTACTATATAAAAGGTTAATAATAAGTTTTTGGGGTTGGCTTTAGAATGGATTAAACTCAAAAGCGACCTAGCTGAAAAGGGTAGTATAGGTTGCGAGGAGCGAAGCGACGAGGAGTTAGGTTATACATAAACCAAAATGCGCAAGGCGAGCGAGCGAAGCGAGTATGCCGCGGTAGCGGCCGCCGAAGCGCGTCAGAACCGACTTGGCCCCAAAATAAAAAATAATTTTAGAGTTATAATTTTAGTAAACTTGTGAAAAGGAAAAAGAACTCAATCTGTTGTAATTCAAAAAATATTAAAAATCAGTTTAATCTATTCTAAAGCAACCCCAGTTTTTGTTTTGTGTCAACCTTGTCGCAGTTTGTGTTTAGTCAATACATTTATTTTCTTTCTTTCTTTCTTAATGTCGCTCTCTGCCTCTCTCATGCCCTGTGTCTGTTAGGCCTTTCTCAAGAAATTTCCTGTCCAACAGTGAATACCGCTCACTGTTGGACAGGAAATTTCTTGAGAAAGGTACTTATCTGTGAACATAAATTTCACCCGTACAAAGCCTGTCGCTAGTCAATAAAATCTTGTGCTAAAAATGCAATAGATGCTGTTTCTTTGATCAATGTGAAATCATAGAGCCGGTCTATAGACTTCTTGTGAAAGACATGACTTTTCATTCGACAATGACACATTTTTGATAGGGCGGTAAACGAGCAAGCGGATAACCAGGTAAATGATCACCACTGGCCATGTCCTGCAACACCAGGAGTATTACAAGAGTAAGTATTGTTCAAGAATAAATAAACTCGTTTTAAGGGTTCCGTACCTTAAAAGGCACAAACTGATCCCTTTAAAGGAGGAGGTTCCAATGTCGTATTAGTTCGGGTATACCGTCGCAGGAAGTTAATACCTTGGCCGTACGTTTTTTTTTAATAAAAAATCTTGGACTATTTATTTATTAGTTTAAAAAAATATACATTGGTCTGTGTCTGTACATACTAAGGAGATATTTTTAAGAAAAAAATATATGAGGGGTCTTCATGGGGCCAATGGAATAAGCCAAAACCATTTTTTGTAGAATTTTTGTCTGTCTGGTTTTCTGTCTGTCTGTTTTTATGTTTGTACGCGTGTCACGCAAAAACTACTGGACCAAATTTAATGCGGTTTTCACTGTTATATTCTAGAAGGTCTAACTTAAAATCTGGCGTAAGTTTCATCTTGATACGCCGCCGCCTAGAACCTGAAATATGCGCAAAAGAAGTCGCGGGCACAGGCTAGTTTTAAGAATATTAGTAACTAATGATAAATTGCCAGATGGCATAACACTGAAATATGATATGTATGAGAAAACTGTTAACATGCCATCACAAATCATCCGAGAGGTCAAAATACGATTAATCGAATGTCGCCGATGTATCGATTTCATAAGATTACGTTATCGAATCCATATTTGCCTGGGATTTATGATTTGAATCTTGTAAACTAATATACGGTGTGATATTGAGTCAGAAATATTATGGTAATAAAATTTGTAAAGGTCAAGTGATTTTAAAATGGAAACAAATATATTAGGTATTTTGTAGTATATTACTATAAGCGTAATAATATGTTTTTTATTTATAACTATGATCTTCAATACTAATGAAATTCTTGAGTGGATTGTAATTGAGGATTTTAAAATCATAAACCTCTATAGAAGTTTTTGTTTAGGCTTACTAGCTAAACTGCTAGTAAACATCTTGTTTTAAGACAAATGCATTACGATAAAATAATAAATAAGTTCTAAAATAGTGACACATTGCTAAACAGCTTTATAAAAATGCGATTTGGCCATTACCATCAACTAATCTACTATCATTACTATCAACAAATGCATTATCTTCAGCAAATCGCGAGATTACTAATCAAAAATGCTCAAATTAATTACAAACAAATCTGTGCTCAGGATCAGAGATATTCACCCATGTAACAGATAGCATCAGTTCGCATGGCATCCAATCTTCGTCATAGCCAGGGTTGTCTGCTATCAGTTTTTAATAAGTCTCCGATTATAAACTTTTCATTATCTTCAGCAAATCGCGAGATTACTAATCAAAAATGCTCAAATTAATTACAAACAAATCTGTGCTCAGGATCAGAGATATTCACCCATGTAACAGATAGCATCAGTTCGCATGGCATCCAATCTTCGTCATAGCCAGGGTTGTCTGCTATCAGTTTTTAATAAGTCTCCGAATATAATCTTGAGTAATATCGTTTCCAAATTAGTGGTAATGGGCTGGACATATCTGTCGCAGAGATGACGATAGATGGAGTCAGAGGGTTCTACTTTGGCGACCCCGTACAGGAAGACAATGTGTGAGCAAACCAGCTGCCAGATGGTCGGACGATATAAAAAAGACGGCAGGGCCGACCTGGACCAGAATCGCCGCATCAAATCAGAGTGGAAGTTCAATCAAGAGGCATACGTTCAACAGTGGACACAAATATGCTGTGAAGAAGAAGAATATTGTTTGATCTGTCGTCCGCTCAATTCTCTCGTCTACTCGATTTATTTATTTAATTTTTTGTACACAACAAAAACATAGAAAGGAAACTTAAAATATAGTTAAAAACTAAGTACAAAGGTACTACTTATTTCTACAGAAATTTCTTCCAGTAGACCCGCGAATCAATTCATTATTATCTCAGCCATAAGGTTTCATTGCTGGGTAAAGACCTTTCCTAGGCCTTCCCATAGCCACATACATCATAAGCCGTTTGAATGTCCCCACTACTGCTGTGGCACTGTCCTTCCTCATAGATAGATAAGGAGGAAGGGCCATGGGTTTGACCCACGGCCCTTACTCCAGGGTTTTACCCATCACGAGGGTCAAACGCAGTTTGGAGAGTTTTAACGACTACGAATACAGGTAGAAAATCAACAACTACAAATATTGTAAAGATATCAATGAAAGTCTTCTTCTTTCTTGCCTGTTCCCTTTATTCGGGGTCGGCCCTCCTCGTTCTTAGGCGCCAGGACGTTCTGTTCTGGGCTGTCTGTGTACTGAGCTTTGCCCGTTCCATATATAATGGTTGTCGTCACGTGGCCGGCGGTCTGCCTTTGCCCCTCTTCTTCTCTGGGATAGCCAGAAAAGAAATAACAAATATGAAAGTGATGATTTAAAATTGTATTTTTTTTCCTATCGCTGACAGCCCTAACCCGTCGGCTGGCGCCCCGCTGCGCAGGTCACCACGACCCTGTATCAGGTTGTCGCTAACGCACGCCGCGTCAAACCTTATTTACGAGTGTACAACAAAGGTCACAGGAAACATTTAAACCAATTTATTTTTATCGATGTAAGGAAAAACGAAAATATAAAATGCACTTTTTTCTTGCCGCAGACCCGACGGCTGCAGATTTTAATGTTCGCAGAATTAAAATTATTTATGTTACAACAGAAAACAAATTTGATATTAGGTCTTATAAAACAAGTGCGCATTCCATAAGAAAACATGTAACATTCTTGATAAATTGAGTTGGGTTATTGTAAATATATGAAATTATTCCGTTACTGACTCCCCAGTCCCCAGTCACTTTCAGACTGACAGACAACGCACAGCCAAAACTACTGGGCATAGGAAGCTGAAATTTGGCATGTAGGTTTCTTAGGGAGTGTAGGGGAGCACAATGAAAGGATTTCTCGAAATTCCCACGGGAACGAAGTCCTGAGACCTTGCTAGTTGTTAATATTTCACATGAAGGAAACCGTGAGTAATGAGTATAATAACTTGAATCCTAACGAACCGTGTAAGTCAAAAATTAATATGTACTTCATATAAGTTCTTTGATTACTTAATAGAATCACATTAAGCCATTATAGAAAGCAGGTTATTTGAAAAATAGTTCTATCTAGCGCGGACGTAATGGCTGGTCTTTATTTCAATCTAAATTACTAGCATTTATCAGAGCGGTGTGTGACGGGGCAATAAATACCGGATATTGGTTACAGATACCGCTATTACTATTTACAGGGTTGATCAGGGCTAACACATGGCATTCTGGACAGAAAAACCTTCTAAAGTACTCTCATATAGAAATAAATAATAATAATGTACTAATTGCATCTGAGATGAAAAATCCAAAAATAAAGAAAACCTTCTCTTTCGGCATTTTTAAATAGTTTTTATTATAGTTTCATACTCGAGTTGACTTCTATCTATCTATCTATCTATCTCAGCCGAAAGAAGTCCACTGCTGGACAAAGGCCTCCCCCAAGGATTTCCACAACGACCGGTCCTGCGCTGCCCGCATCCATGCGCAACCCGCGACCTTCACCAGGTCGTCGGTCCACCGAGTGGGAGGCTTACCAACACTACGTTTTCTGAGTTGACTTGCGACGATTAAAGTGTAATTTTGCATGCACATGTAAATTGCACAACAGTGCAATACTGATTTATTTATGACGTAAAGCTGTTCTTGTAATAATGGAGTCGTTATATGGCCTAGGATCTAGATAAATTATTCTCGTTAATACAACTTCACTTATGTATTAATAATATTTAAACTATCATGAGCCTGGGAATTTGTTCCCCTGGGAATTTCGGGAAATTATCTCTGAGTACTCTCCTACCCTCCATGAGGAATCTACATGCCAAATTTCAGCTTCCTACGCCCATTAGTCAATCACTTCATCAGAAACTGAAGAATTTTATATACTAGTATATTGATGATTTGTTCATCGCAATTGCAGAGAAGAAAAAGTTCAAAAAACGATTTAGGAAACCCTGATTAGGTATAGCTACTGACACAGGCCTGCACACTGTATACATGACAAATATTTCGCAAAGTAATTATTATTATTGTTTTAGAAAGGCGGTTGCTGAAATCTCGATTCTACGAAATTCGCTATCGGCAAAACATTTGTCATATTTCGATATGAAATCCAAAGGTTGTTTGGTTACCGATTTAATAAATAGATTATAATTCACTGGTTCGGCATTATCATAATATATTCAAAACATGGCATGCTTGTATTTGATTTGCCTATGAGGTTTATTTAACCGTTAGTATTACGATTTTATCTTAGAAATCAATTTCTAGAGGGAGGTTAACACCATGAAGCCTCTTGGGAAAACCGTTATTTTCTGTATCTTTTCAAGAAATCGCTCCTAAAGGTTGCTGAAAAGCGCTTTGAAGATTGAAGATGTTTGTACTTACAGTGTGGATGCCAAGAGAATGCCTTGTCGGCACATGTCAATTACATTTTTAAGTTATTACCATCACTTGTACGTTAATAACATGTTACTTAGTAGTAAATTAAAGTTCTTTCCAGATTGCAGACCTCCTTAAAAAGGGAGATATTAGGAGCACCCATAACCGGAGAGCATGTATGAAGAGACTGATGAGTGTAGAGGAAGCAAGAGAGATCTGTAAAGATCGTAGCAAGTGGAAATCGCTAGTCACTGCCTACCCCCACGGGAAAAAGGCGTGATAATATGTATGTATGTATGTACTTAGTAGTTACTTGTATGTCTAGCTTCTATTTAAGTCATCGAAATATATTTATATAGCTATTGTTTCATCTGTCTACGGACATAGGCCTCTTCCATCCTCTTCCATGTCTTCCTGTATTCTTCATCCAGTTGCGACCGACATGCTTCCTGATATCGCCCACCCATCTCTCTGCTGGACGCCCCTTCTCCTCGTGGTCTCTCTGGGTCTCTAACACTCATGGAAATCAACGTTCGGTGCCCATACGCACAACATGTCCTGATCGAAATATATACATATAGATAAATTCCTATATCATTCTTTGGCCACCTGTCAAAAGGGCATTCTTTGGGCACTGGGCAGTCAAACTAGGTTCTAGGAAAACTACCAACCCTATACTTACAGAATGATGGCTCTGTAACTCTGTAAGGATTAACGAGTATATTAAATTAATCGATTGCATAACTATGTCATTGATGTGCCCATAAAACCTTTGGTATTTAACGACACGGTCGGACAATATTAAATCTAATATTCAATTGATAAATTAACATTCCCATATTCCTACGTACGATACTGTTATGTGTAATGTAGGTTTTGCAATGGATTTTCATGTGAGTGACTACAAAAACATTTATTTGTGTCATTTTATCCCGAAATCCTTACAGTAGCGCCCCGGGGGCACTTCTAGTACATTTGGATGTACTAGCCGAAACCCTGGATGAAATTTGATACAGTTTTCATAGTTCTACTACTGAAGGTCTAACTTAAAATCTGGCTTAGGTTTTATTTTGATATGCCGCATAGAATCTGATAAATCATCAATAGAAAATTACGCGCTTTAAAAGCTAGTTTAAAATAAGTATAATAACTACGTCTCCAGCTAAGTATTGCGTCAAGTATTCTATTCATAACAGCTTAGGTTACTGTTAAGTTTTAGAGCAAAATGTTAACACTTTCGCGGAAAATTAACGTGTCAAAATGTTCATATTTCACTCCTTTGAATGCTTTGGAGTTAATAGGAAACTTTAGTTGGCGTGTTTAGGAATAATGTGGATGTTTCAATGGGAATACATTAAACAAAAAACTTTGAATGTGAATTCGAAATGAGGTGCCAATTAAATCTGAACAACAAAATCGGTCAGAAATTAGTTTCGATTGTGTTTGAGTGAGCGAAGGGAACGTGTTGTTGAAACCTACTATCGATATAGTATCAAAATCCAATACTAGTTGATAATGTCACTAACGCGTGTACCAAATTTTATCAACATGCGTCTAATAGATTTTGCGTGCGTTTGAGTAACTCACAAACTCACATCGAAACGTTTGCATTTATAATATTTTGTTGTTAAATGAAAACTTTCGCATTTATGATATTAGTTAGTACATACATACATACATATTATCACGCCTTTTTCCCGTGGGGGTAGGCAGAGACTAGCGATTAGTTAGTAGTTTTATGAAATTGATAATCTAATTATGAAATTTATCTGGGTAAGCTCGCTACATCGTAGACCTCATCTCTGTCCTCGGACAAGATTGTGGTCAAGAGCAAACCCATCTTTAATAAAAAAAAATAAAAATAAACAATAATAAAGAACGTTGCATGCAGTTATCGAGATAAAATATTCTAGTTGTATTTCGATGCATGCAGCGAATCTCAAAGCAATTCAATTTTTTATTTTTAACTTTTTCTCCAATGGCTGCTCGCTTTAGTTCAGACTCCATACTTCGTGTGAGCACTTTCTATGGCACAAAGAAGTCGTGAACTAAATCAGATAGTTAGCATGATGAATGCCCGTGGGAGAGTGTTTTTTCCAACGACCAACTATCTCAAATAGAAAACGCAAACGAAGTACAATAAAAAACCAGTAACATTTAAAGAACGAACGTTTTTCTCAAAAACGCGTTAACCGTCCAAGAACAACAATTTAGGTAAAGGTTGTTGCGTGTCCGCAAAAGTGTTAATGATTAAATTTGGAACAAATAGTTTAACTTGCCTGGATTGATTGATCCAAAATGTAAATATAATGTCGGAGTGTCAAATGTGTCAACGTTTAACACTCCGACATTACATTTAGGAAAAGGGGTAATACTATATTTTAGTCAATTCAGTATTGATTTATTTGTCGCAAATCTTCGCAATGAAAGTGAGTGTAAGATTCTTCGTCCCTCGCCTGAAGAATATTGTTTCACCAACATGCTTATTTATGAGTTATCTAATACACCTTCTCAAACGTCTCTATTTCTATGTTTATCTCTGCTTCATGTGCATGGGAACTAAGCAGGTTCTTGGTGAAGTAAAAACTGACAGATTGCTCACTTGAATTTCAGACCAGTCTTTTCTATGAGGAATGAGGTGCTTTTCTAGTTTTTGTGGTTATTTTGATAGAAATATTGTTTTGAGTCATATGCAACGTTATATTCCGTGTATTTTTTAGATGTTTGTAGAAAGATCTATGATTGATAAGAAGCTTAAGATGATGGTCATTGAGATTAGCCGACGATAGTCAGAGGCTGTACATGGATAAGAAAAGCAAAAGACAGAGACGGATAGCGTAAAACAAGGGATGCCTAGGGCTGAAGATCGATGAGAACAGAATGGCAAGGTTAGTCGATTCGAACCGACTTTGCCCAAACGTTACGGCTCAGTTTCATGCAAGACAAAATAAAGAGCCCAACGGATTAGAAGTTTTCACTTCAAAATAAGAAAGACTAGCAACAAACTAGGTACAAAACATTCGAAATTCACGCAATATGGCGTAATATCCGTGGGAACTAGCAGCTAGGAAATCAGCAAAGAACAGCTTGTGATTACGGTCGTGACCGCAGTTAGCGTCCAATTGCGATCGACTGATTGTTTCCCGATACTGCCAAGATTCCTAGCGATACACTTTCTGTCTAGGACAGTACCGTTCACACTGTTAGATAGTACAAAGCCGACGAACTTCCATAGCAAACTAAAGTAACTTAACTTACATACACCACAAACAAGAGCTAAGCAAGGTGACATAGAAAACTAAAAGTAAGTATAGCTCGCGGTGGACGTTCTATTAAAAATATATTTTTGTTACTTGGGAAAAGCTTGTATTTGTCAGAAGATATCCTCTATTTTGGAAGATTGTTGAATAGAGACAGAGACAGGGCCGTAGAAGTAAGGGGAAGCCACCGATGAGATTGCCGATGACATAACCCGTGTTTTGGGAAAGAGCTTGATGAGGAATGCTCAAGATCGCAAGGAATGGCGTGTGCATGAGGAGATAACGGTTGAAAAAGATGCTCGATTCGTCTAGGCACTCGATTTATTTCTAGCCAACCAAGCCGCTTTTAAAAAATAATAGGGGACCGGAAAACTTTTTTTTTCATGCTTCTTTGAAATATCTTACAATAATAGAATCATCTGTAAATGAATAACATCCATAACCAAAGTATTTCCCAAGATATAGCAAAAAACAATTCATATTTTTAAGGAAAATTTGGACAATACCAAAACGCCCCTAACTAAACGTACATTCATATGACGTCACGCGTAAAAATGGACTTTTCCTAAAAGTTTGAACTCTAATCAATTAGCTCTAGAGAATAAACTCGTGCTGAAAAGTCGCAAAATGTATTTAATTATATGTATTCTTTAACAATTCAATTTTTAACAATTCTCATACCTTGTCCGGTATTATGACGGACCTAAAACACTGCCCTGGGATGCACCAACGTTCCCACGAGCATGAATCATAGTTAGCGATCTGAAGATCTGATTTAGTGGTGTCTGTTAATTGATCCTACTCGCTTGTGTGGAATAATTACTCTAAGTGAGACTGGGAATCCGCATGAGACTATGTTGCAGCCTGGAAGTCATTACGAACTAGTCACACTGGTAAATGTATTAAGATACGAAATATATTGGTTGCTGTTAAACTAGACTGTTAAATTGTACGAAAGTAGATGAAGCTAGGTCGTTTATTTATATTGAGCAAGGATAACGAAAATATATTTTATAAAATAATAAAAACAAAGCATTTCTTCGAATATAAAATGTTTTTCAACAAAAATAACTAAGTAAACAACAACAAACCGTAAAAAAATTATTAAATAATAGTTATTCGTTTATAGTAAAATGTATACAACTTTTCATTTATTTTGTTAGTTTTATTTAGAGTTAAAATTGATTTTCGATGTCAATTATTTATTAATTAAATAAAGTTTAAACATAAAGCTATTCTAATTAAATGCAATTTCGTCGCAATCACTTTTAGATATCTATTCAGGGCAACTTCATTTGCAGGTGACTGTACTTGTACGTACAAGTATATTTTTTACTAACTGTACAGTTAACCATCAACAAAACGATTACTTACTGTAATGATTCATTTATCATCAAACCAATTATCTCGAGACAATCTTGGTTGTACCTGACCTACCTTCCTATCAAAGATAATGAGAACATAATTAATTACGTTTTTATTAGAAATCCATGTCAAGTGAAAGAAGTTAGTAGTAACTACTCACATGAAAATAATAAACAAGCAGTAGACTATCTAATAAAGAATATAAATTGAGCGGCAGTGAATAAGTTATGAAAGAGAAAATTGTTACAGAATTGTAGTTTGAATAAATAGAGAGATTAACATAAATTAATAGATAGAAAAATAATATATATATATATATATACAAAAGAACCGGAATAGAAAAATTAAGCAAGAGATAATTTTAGAAAGTAATAAAGGATGCAGGAAGGGATCGATGTTATGAGCCACTTTAGTATAAAACAAAAGATTTGTATTCGAAATATTAGTGTGACTGTTGAAATAGAAAACCACTTAATTATATAATCAAGCACAATAAACACAATCTTCTTTGACGTCTTTGCTAAAAAGATAGCAACTTAATTACTATCATTTATTTATTTATTTATTTTATTTATTTAATGACAAAAGATACAATACTATACACAGTCATATAAATGTGCATAAACCTGACAAGGTTTGAGCGCACATCATTTTACACTCGCCATAAATAACAATTTTTAATGTGTGTAGGTACATCGAAAAGAAACAGATCAGACAGATAGTTGATGGTCTTTGTGTGCATGCGAACACGTACACTGTGAATATAATCTTGCTGTGTGCAAAGTTGTCGAGTTGGTTATGGTTACAATATGTATACAGGGTGATCATTTTATAAGGTATTTTTTTAATTTATATTTGATGTTTTTAGAAGAAATACTTTGTTTTAGATCTATGGGTAGGTCATTGATCAGTTTTGGTATTATATATTCTAGGGACCTTTTACCGTATAGGTTATTAAAAGACGGGAGTTCAAGTAGATATTTATTTTTAGATCGTGTTTTAGAATTTAAGTTGCATCTCGCTTTTTGTAAAGCAGTATTGAAGAAATTTTCTTTCAGTAATATATATTGTACTTTTATGTCAATTGGCATAACTTTGCAAAAAGAGAACAGTTTATTGTAATTATCTTTAAACTTTTTGTTTTATTTTAAAAGGGACAATACATTTAAGCAGCCGAATTTGCAGGTGAAGGATTAGATCTATATGTGCAATTGCATTAATGCAATTAATGATCAACATAATCATTAACTTACATCACATTTTCTAGTTGATTACTTATCATAAAGCAAATTAAATCAAATTATTAATTAATTATTTATTAATTAACTAGCTGTCGCCCGCGGCTTCGCCCGCGTGAGTTTCGCTTAGATGAAAAATCTTTTTGTGTTCCAAACTGTTTCAGATATTTCGGATTTTCGATTTTTATACGTCTACAGAAAATGTTCATCAGATTAATCAAGTTTTGCTAAGGCGCCATTTCCATATAATATGTTATAGTGTAGCTGGTCTCTTGGAGCTTTTCATCAGATGTTCCATATCTTCAATTTTTATACGTCAGCAGAAAATGCTCATCAGGTTGAACGACTTTTATTAAGGCGCCATTTCCATATATGTTATAGTGTAGCTGGTCTCTTGCAGTTCTTCATCAGATGTTCCAGATCTTCAATTTTTATACGTCAGCAGAAAATGCTCATCAGGTTGAACGACTTTTGTTAAGGCACTATTTCTATATTTCTTATAGTTTAGCTGTTCTGTTATGGTTCTTCATCAGGTGTTCCAGTTTGCAAAATCAATTATAGCCTATATGTTGCCCAGACTTTATAGCTATACAACAAAAAAAGTTTCATTCAAATCCGTCCAGTAGTTTTTGCGTGAAACGCGTACATACATACAGACAGACAGACAGACAGACAGACAGACAGACAAGAAATTCCAAAAAAAATTTTTTGCTTTCTATTATTCTTTTTAAGTGTCCCTCTATCCATTTCAGTCAAAAATACTAAATGTACAGACAAAATATTTTTACTGTTTTATTATATGTATAGATTAATTAATTAAAAGCAAATTCGTCGGTATTACCGCCGCGTACAGGTCCATGTAGAGTTTCCTTGTAGTTGACTGTACTTCCAAGTCATTTATGTTATCAGACTGACAAATCTTGTTTGAACCTGACCTACACGTTCTACCAAGCAACTCAGGTTACCATATGTTTAAGTGTCCAAATTTATATTTGAGTCTCGTTTTGAATCAGCAGAAGTCCCAAAATTTTCTCTATTCTCTCTTACTCATCTAATACTTCTTTGTACCTTCACCAGACAAAGTTATGGCACGATTTCAGACCATGCTTGAGTTATTATGTTTTTCAAATACCTTTTTTCTCCGTTTTTTAAATCTAGAAAGTTACTTAGTAAATCAATTTTAAAAACAAGGTTCTAGATGAATACCTACTCATGCGCAGCTAGAATTACAGGTTTATATTACGCGTCAGTGTTAGATGTCTAGTTTTTATCAGGATCAATGTGACCCTAGTCACAACCTGCCTTAAAAGGAAGCCGGCAGACTTCTTGTTAGGAGAATGGTTATGACACAACAGGTAGCAAGGCTGTGAGAAGCAGATCTTATCCAGTTTCTTCGCTTTGTTTTGTATCTATTCACTCGTGAAGGTCACGATGACATTTGAATGTAGTTTATACCTAATTTGGAATCAATTTTATATGCTGTTTGTATTAGAATTTTTTTCCGGGTTGCGGTCTATAAGTACTTTTATAGAGAGCTAGACTTTATTTATTTTTGGATTTTTGAGCATCTCAGATGCAATTCTATATGAGAGTACTTTAGCTAGACTTTATGTTTTTCAATGTTTAAAAGTACCTACGTATTAGTGAAAGGGTCTTTATAAACCATCGTCATCATAATTGACGTTCTATTGGTATATTTTTACTGTGTTAAAATCCACAACAGTGAAAAATTTAAGACGCTCGTTCAAAATTTTAAAGCTATTAGAAAGAAAGTGAAGTAAAAATTATAAAGAAAGCCAACAATATAGTACGTAGAATAAGTAATAATAAAAAGAACCAAAGAAGATAATGCTATAAACGATGAATTTATAGACCAATGAGTTTGCTCGTGATCAAACTGATATCTTTTTATTACAACGGGTAACAACTGCGCTTCAAATACAAGATCATTATACCGAGATCCAGGCTAGAATGAAAATACAGAAGAAATAGTCATGCATTCATCTGTGTACTTATCCTATTATTGTGATACTGACTTGACTACTGATCGAGATTATAGCTTCAAAGGAAATTATTGTTTATGCTTTAGTCTTGTTATGTTATGATTACATGATTGATCTGTATAAGTTTGTATATAATTTACTAACAACTAGCTTTTGTCTGTGACTTTGTCTGTGCGAGCAATTTCCGCATTTTGTTACCTAAGTTAAGTTTTAGTGACGGCGAATCAAGATGAAACTGCATCACACTCAGCAGTTTTTGCGGGATGCGCGTACAAAGATCCAGAGAGAGATATTTATTTTGGCTTCTACATAGACACCTCATACATTTTGTTCTTAAATATCTCCCAAGTACATACATAGACCAGATATATTATTATTAGGTATAGATTTTGGTAAATTTTGTAGTAGAGTGGTTTGTGCTACTACCCTAAAAAATATTATAGAAGTATTCAGTTTTATAAATAGTATAACTTTTGTCCCAAGCTTACTTTATGTTACCTTGTGCCTTGAGGAAAATAACTTTCTTTAGAGCATTTATAACAACCTTAATTTCATTCCTTTCACCACAAAGAAACTCCTTTAGATAATGTTAAAATATATCCTTTTTCTTGTACTTTCCGCGAGAGTTCATAAGACTGGTAATTAAAATGCAAATGACTTCTTATTTATACCAATATAATATAGTTAATTAAAGACTAGAAAGAAATTGTGATCTTCCAATAAGCCATGTTCAGTTTCATTCCTTGTTCTAAACTTATTTCAAAAATTCATCATCCTCGAACGATTATTTGTAATTCTGTAACGATTCTTAGGTTTTTCTTCTTTATAACTGTCTTATTAACCTCACTTGATCTTCTAGACGATTCAAGCTATATGTACTTTAATTTCACCTGTGCCAGCATCTAACTTTAATCAAACCTTGTAAGTTAAAAATGACCGAGTTCCCGGCAGAATTTCTAGAATTTTCTTTGGCCGTGTACAGTTAGCGCATCAACCCAACTAAAACCATTTTAACTGATCAATCATTTATTTCCCTCTACATAGAGAAAGAGTCCATGCTGGCTACAGAAATCTACATTATTCCACATCATCTTGTGCTCGCGGCTTTGCTCGCGAAAATTGTACACCGTGTAACTATAGTCACCACCCCGTCCATTGCACATTGGTAAAAGCGCATGAAAATCCGTACAGTAGTTTTTGAATTTATCATGCACGAACAGACAGACGCCGTGGGAGACATAATTTTATATGTAATGATTTCTGTGATATCGAGAACTTGACGTGCAGTTGACGTACAAATGAGATAAACGACGCCAAGAGTCAAACCTGGTAGCCAATATAAGATCAGGATGTACTGCTTGTCGACTATCAAGCGCCAGTAATAACAAATTAGCCGCAAGCAAATGACTCACGCGCAACCAGGGTGGCCACACAGAGAGAAAAAGGATAAAAATGTATGGTCAATAAAGAAAGACAATATCAGATATGAATTATAAGGAGCTTTTTGTTTTTAGTCTTTCTTTTTAAATTAAAATCATTGCTCGTGTCGGTGGAGTATTTCATTTCATGACTCATCTCTAGGAATCTTTTTGCTATTTATTTATTTAAAATCTTTATTTATCAAAAATAGGTACAAAAGGCGGCCTTAACGCTAAAAGCATACAACGACTTACACCTTTTGATTTGTTTGACATTTCCTTTATTTAATTTATATAATAATTATCCGGGCAGCGCAGGACTGATCGTTGTGAAAATCCTTGGGAGAGGCCTTTGTCCAGCAGTGGACGTCTTTCGGCTGAGAGAGAGAATAATTATTGTAATGTATATGTTTTCTTGCTTCGAATTTGCACAATTTATGTAGGACAGCTTTTGCCCAGGGTTTCGCCCGCGTGAATTTCCCACGGGTACAGTGCTTTTTCCTGGGATGAAAGGTCCTTCTGTGTACTTCTAACTATGTGTATGCAAAATTTCAGAAAGATTGGTTTAGTAGATAAAGCGTGAAGAGGTAACAAACAAATAAACAAACTCACTTTCGCATTTATAACTAACTAGCGACCCGCCCCGGCTTCGCACGGGATATAAACCTTCCTCTTGAATCACTCTATCTATTAAAAAAAACCGCATCAAAATCCGTTCCGTAGTTTCAAAGATTTAAGCATACAAAGGGACATAGGGACAGAGAAAGCGACTTTGTTTTATACTATGTAGTGATAGTGATAGTGATTAGTTAGGATGATTTGCTGATAAAATAATACCTACATGACATAAAAAGAAACAAACGAATAATAAATTTGTAGTTAATGAACTAAAAACGTGTAAATAAATGATACGTTGTTTAGTTTCTATTACTTAGTTGACGTGACCTAACACCTATTAATCACAATTACATCAATTACGTAAATGGAAATGATATCAGTTTGTTTACGTTATTTATTACTATTGCGATATGGTTGATTTTACTTTGTCGTCTATTTGTCTATTATTCCCTTAAATTTAATGAAAAATTGTATCGAGCCTTTTATTTTCGTCTTCTTTACTTATTTCCTATGATGACGTGTATTTGCACAATAAAAAAGCTTTCTTCACTTGGTTTTATCACTTGTCATTCTAGCCAACTCACCACTAATTCAATTCTAATCTTGTACCAAGTCAGATTGTGTCAAAAATACACAATCCATTAAGAAGTGGATCCGAGAAGAGGTCCCTTGTTTCAAAAACCCTTCACTTCTATATAATATACTACTAAATTACTTTCTACTATTCTTATAAATGAATAAAAACGCAGGTATATTAAATGACGAAATTCCTACTCATTTCAGCTCTGTCTTCATATTCACTTTTGTATAAGTAGATCATCGTCTTCATAGTCAAAATTGCTACCGAAATACCAGTGGTTTATCATTCGAAATAACTTGTATGAGAGATGAATTAATATCACATAGGTACTGGTTTTTTGGAAGTCATACATTTCAAAATTATCACCCAGAACATCTTTTTCGAAATTGCAATAAATTTTATTTTATTATTAACTAGCCTGTGCCCGCGACTTCGTCCGCGCTTATCTCAGGTTCTAAGCGGCGCATCAAGATAAAACTTCCGCCAGATTTTAAGTTAGATCTTCTATAATACAACAGTGAAAACCGCATCAAATTTGGTTTAATAGTTTTTGCGTGATACGCGTACAAACATACAGACAGAAAGACAAGAATTCTAAAAAAAAATGTTTTGGCTTCTATTAGTCATAAAGGACCCTTTCGTAATGTTTTTCTTAGATATCTCTTATGTACAGACACAGACCAGTTACAGTTTAATTATATGTATTAAAATTAATTAATATATTAATATTAATTAATTAATATATTAATATTAATTAATTAAAATTAAATGTTAGCGTAGTCACACCACACCTCAGTTCGTCCGACAGACTAACTGACGTGTTGTCACAACAGTTTAGGCGTTAAGCCAGTGTTAAGCACAAAGTTATTAAACTGTCTCTCATTCCGGTCTGTACCTGTTCGAGATTAATAATCACATTATAAATTGTCTTGTTTTTTACGTCTATACGCGCGGCGCCGGCGCAACGTAACCAGTTTTTGCATTTTTTACTGTTTTCATTTTTAGGGTTGAATACAATACAATACAACAATTCTTTATTCACACACAAGAAATTACATTGAATAGTTGTCCGACAAATTTTATTATTGGTTATTTAAGAAGGCACTTGAATCTATAATTCAATAAATCGCAGATTTTTTAACTGACAGAAAGGTGGCTTGGCCAACTTATGCTTCTGTACATATTTACATTATAACACAATATAGAGAAGACTCTGTCTGTCTGTACTATTGTAATTATAACCTCGTTGAATTCTGTCTTGGTGAGGTCAAATAAATACCAAAAATTAGTAGTTCTTAGGAAAGTAAGAATAACTTAGACCAATTTTATAGAACCTGCAATAGCTATATAAAGAATAAAATAATATATAAGAATAATATTTATTGCAAATAAATATTACAACTATATATCATCTTTAAATATAAGTTACTTTATAGCTTGGGTCCAACTAATTCATTACCATTTGTTTATAAATTAGCAATTTAACTCGACTCACACTTGACGTTTTTTATTTAATTAAAATTGTGATCGTCGTACGCGGAAATTTGATTGCCAGTGATGGATGGCGTGTTTGACTTTAATTATTTCATTTGTAATTAAACAAACTTTTTTATATTAACACTAGCTTTTGAATGCGGCTTCGCCCGCGTGAATTAGGATGAAAGGTACCCTATGTCCTTCTTAGTACTTTTAACTATGTGTATGCGAAATTTCAGGA
Source organism: Ephestia elutella (assembly GCA_018467065.1). Taxonomy (NCBI): domain Eukaryota; kingdom Metazoa; phylum Arthropoda; class Insecta; order Lepidoptera; family Pyralidae; genus Ephestia; species Ephestia elutella. Next base: position 17,724,776 of record CM031573.1, read on the forward strand.
AGATTGGTTTAGTAGATAGAGCGTGAAGAGTTAACAAACAAACAAACTCACTTTCGCATTTATAATATTAGTTAGGATTGTGTTTCTTATCTGTTTTATGTTTGTGTTGTCATCACACTATATAGTTATTATAACAAGCTAATTATTTAAAAATAAAAAACACGACTGACATCTTACATAGCCTATGTCATTCGGGCTAATGCAAGGAATCTAACAATACCTCTCACATCAAAATCTGTTAAGCCGTTCAGGACTTATGGTGGAATAAAGAAATTACATACATACATACATACATGAACCCTGAAAACATAACACTCCTTTTTTGGCCAGTCGTTGTGGCAGAAAGTCGGGACAAACGAAGTACCGTGAAAAGACATTGTTCATCGCCGGCTTACTGCGGACAGTTCGTGCAATAAATAAAAGTATTATCATTCATCATAATTAATGTCAAATAGATTTTCTTAATATATATTGGAGTATGAATATCTATAATTAAAATATACAATTTAGTAAGTATTTTTTGCGTTTCCGTTATTAAAATCAAAGATGTCGGCCTTTACGTCTGTGCTGGGATGCCATTATCTAAAATAATATTACATTTAAGTAGTTTATTTTTTATTCTTTGATGAAAGACTGGATTAATTAAGTAATTTTTTAGCATAATATGTTAGTTTTATGTATTAAGTACACTCATATCATTTCATATTTATATTTTTGAATGAAGAATTATGTATTTATTTTAATTTTTACTTAAGTAATTCAATATTGCATTTTCTTTACCTGGTAACACTCGATTCTTCAGCGCGGCTTTATTTTGACGTTGACATGTTGTCTTCGGTCGACATTGACACTTGGATACTTGTCAACAACTGTCAACGTCAAAATAAAGCCGCGCTCAAGAATCGAGTGTTACCAGGTAAAGAAATGCAATATTGAATTAAGTATTTAAGTAAAAATTAAAATAAATAATTCATTCTAAAATATAAATATGAAATGATATGCATGTAATTAATATAAAACTAACATAATATGCTAAAAAATACTTAATTAATCCAATCTTTCATCAAAGAATAAAAAATATACTACTTAAATGTGATATTATTTTAGATAATGGCATCCCAGAACAGACGTGAAGGCCGACATCTTTGATTTTAATAACGGAAACGCAAACAATACTTACTTAATGGTATATTTTAATAACAGATATTCATACTCCAAGATATATTCCGAAAATCTATTTGACATTAATTATGGTGAATGATAATACTATTATTTATTGAACGAACTGTCCGCAGTAAGCCAAGCTCCCATACATTTTGAACGAAGTCCTTTCGGTAACTAAAATTAACCGGTTAACAAAATACCGGTAAAATAAATAACGGTAAAAATTCGATACGGCACTATGTCTGTCCGACCCGAGCTTAGAAATTAATTTAAACGCACTCTGCTACCACCGTAACCTATATAGGGGGTTACGGAACCCTAGGTACTAAAACTAATCTATTAAATATAAACTTATTCTACAACTTACCAAGTTGATTCTTTCTTGGGCTACTTCTGGGTGTCTTCTGGTGGTGGTCCCTAAGTTATCCCGCTACACCCTGAGATCTCATCCCCAGAAATAATACCTGAATGTCCTTCCAGAAGGCCTCTTCTTGTCTGATGCACTCAGTGTGACAGTCGTGTAAAAAGGTAGTGTTTATAAGTTTGTGAGTTTGTTTGTAGGTGGTAATCTTCGAAACTAATTAACCGATTTCAAAAATTCGCTAGTGGTTTATAAAATTTTAAAGTTTTAATCATTTTCAAACTCATGGTACAGATGTTTTAAACTGACCTAATCTCTTAATTGAACAAAAACACAAAAAATTAACCAACTCAAACTTCAAAGTAAGTTTCCTTTAATTTTAAAATACTAAACACAAATTCATTATTAACATATTTTTTTAATTTGCGTGTACCACCCTAGATCCGATCTTTGCTTTCCATCAGGCAAGATAGAAGTCAAACGCACTATATATTGTAATAAAAAAAACTTTCCATGTGATCGAACCAGGGACCTTACCAACCACACACTTCCTTAAATTTACGATAACATTAAGTAAATGCCTCGAAACTTAAATTTAACAAATAATTATCTATTTCAAGAAAAGAGTTGGTTGTTTATATATAGATTTCCTGTAACCAAGTTACTATTACTTAAACATATTAAATTTTAATACAGCGTCACCTAAAAAGCGGAAAACAATATGAAAACCAGGTCATGTTTGTTTGTTGATAACAGTGTCACTCTAACCGAGTAGTGAATATTTGAACGACGATCACTTGTATAATGTTGTGTCATAATCTATACTTACATATAATAAAACAGTAAAAATATTTTGTCTGTACATTTAGTATTTTTGACTAAAATGGCTAGAGGGACACTTAAAAAGAATAAAAGAAAGCAAAAAAATTTTTTTAGAATTTCTTGTCTGTCCGTCTGTCTGTATGTATGTACGCGTTTCACGCAAAAACTACTGGACGGATTTGAATGAAACTTTTTTTGTTGCATAGCTATAAAGTCTGGGCAACATATAGGGTATAATTGATTTTGAAAACTGAAACACCTGATGAAGAACCATAACAGAACAGCTAAACTATAAGAAATATGGAAATGGTGCCTTAACAAAAGTCGTTCAACCTGATGAGCATTTTCTGCTGACGAATAAAAATTGAAGATCTGGAACATCTGATAAAGAACCGCATAAGACCAGCTACACTATAACATATATGGAAATGGCGCCTTAGTAAAAGTCGTTCAACCTGATGAGCATTTTCTGCTGACGCATAAAAATTGAAGATATGTAACATCTGATGAAAAGCTCCAAGAGACCAGCTACACTATACTTAACATATTATATGGAAATGGCGCCTTAGCAAAACTTGATTAATCTGATGAAAATTTCTGTAGACGTATAAAAATCTAAAATCCGAAATATCTGAAACAGTTTGGAACACAAAAAGATTTTTCATCTTAGCAAAACTCACGCGGGCGAAGCCGCGGGCGACAGCTAGTTATTATAAAATGTAGAGCAAACTCCTATAGGTATTGCTATTTTTAAGCCTATTTAAATAAAAACGATTTAAATAAACAAAAACGGTAGATACAGCATCACTTACGGAGAAGACAGAGCAAAAGTCGTGAGACTCGAAGGCAATGCTTAGCTAAATAGTAGCCTTTTTGGTAGATTTAGCAGAAATCTCCTGCTAAATCCTAACTAATATCATAAATGCGAAAATGAGTTTGTTACCTCTTCACGCTTTATCTGCTGAACCAATCTTCCTGAAATTTTGTATACACATAGATAGAAGTACTGAGAAGAAAATAGGGTACCTTTCACCCCGGGAAAACACACTGTTCCCGTGGGAAATCACGCAGACGAAGCCGCGGGCTAAAGCTAGTATTAAATAAAATATTATATGCTATGTAAGGAATCTAAATAACATTCAGATTTCTGTTATATTAAAAAAAGTGCATTTATTCAATACATATTATTATGTAAGTTATTTATAAGTACGTTTCATAAAATGATAGACCTCCACGGCTTGACGGTGTCGTGCACTGGGCCCTCAAACTCAAGGCCCTCGGACCCTGATCAGCGACTTTTGTTTTCGTCCCACAGGCTAAATGTGTTGGGCCCCAGATCTTTTTTGCATCAGGGCCTATGGTTATCTAGCTACGCACTGCCCTGCCAGAAATTTGTTTGCGCTGAGTTCAATTACTCCGTAACCTCTTTCTAATACCCGTTTGTGCTAACATTGCAACAATCCATAGCACAGACAGGTTAAATGTATTGGGCACCCAAATATTTCTTGCACCAAGGCCTCTAGTTATAGCTACGCCTTCGGACAGAAATTTGTTCGCAAAGTTCAATTACTCCGTAACCTCTTCTACCTGTTTGTAATACATTGCAACAATCTTATCAAGACCTACTACCACACTATCACGATGTCCTATGATGGATCATGTAACACTGGCAAATATGATGGAAGACAAGTAGGTCGGGTTAGACCAACAAATTTTATGTGAACAACTGTTACTAGAGTTACATAAGAGGCACGTCCAACACGTTTAGGCATGTCTTTTACCAAGAAATACTTTTTAGTACATACAGAAGGAAATGAACAGAAGATAACAGCATGTAAATAATGAATCAAACAAATTCGATAGGCTTGAGTCGTTTCTTCTCATTCTACGACTTTGACAATTTAAAATCTTGATATTCTACGACTTGAAGTTTTTCAGATTGACATTAAGCGCTGATTCAGGTACAGAGTTCGCATCAGCATCTTCAGGCTTCAGGCTTCGAAATCCAAAATACTTAAATAAAAGGTCTTCAAATAAAAGTGGTACTTTTTCATGTCAAAAACTAATTACAAAATTGTATTAAAAATCTCAAAACTACAAACTACTAGCATTTCTGAATGACCACTTCAGTCTATATAAATAAGATCGCTTAAATGCACAGAATATATAACAATAAGACAAATTTTGATTGACACAATCGGAAATGGGGAAGTGGGTGAAATTTATTTGTATCTACCGTTGCTTACTTTGAGACTATTGAGGTTGTTAAATAATGGTGAAACATGGCTTAAGTTTTAACCCGAATTTGTTTTTATTATTTCATCTCTATATAACTCAAAGGTGAAGTGAACTGACATAGTGATCTATCAACGCACAGTCCAAACCACTGGACGGATCGGGCTGAAATTTGGCATGCAGGTAGATGTTATGACGTAGGTATCCGCTAAGAAAGGATTATCGCGAGCGAAGCCGCGGGCAAAAGTTAGTATTAGTATATAATAAAAATTCAAAAGGCAAAACTAAAATGTAACTTGTTTTGCCGTTAAACTGCTTAGCAGTTTGGCAAATTTTGAATAATGTTAAACTGTATTTTGTTTTTTGGGAAATAAATAAATAAATAAAAATAGTTAATTTTCATGAGTGGTTGCAGACAGATTTTATTTTTACATCATCTACTTCTCAAAATTTCATCTATCAGGCTAGTTGTTAAATTGTCTTCCCCGCTTCTGTGTGTAAGGTTATTTCTCTAGATATTTCCAGTTTATTTCTCGCTTTTAGAGTCAACTATTCAAGTTGCCAAATAAACTTGTCTGTACATATCATTGACAATCGAAACCTGTATGTAGACATCAATATGCCCAGATTCCCACAACAAGAGCGCATTGTCTCACGTATATTAGTTAGTTTGCAAGCAGTACTTACATATTCTCACGCCAGTCATAATATACATGCATGTGTGTGCGAAAACTTCTTACTAAATACGACGTGTGTGGGTTCTCAGTGTGAAAAGAGAATAGGCGACGCCAAAAAGCGAAAACGGTACCTACTAAATTGAACACTGAGACGTCCTTAATTTACATATTGTTTAGCTAGGTTAGGTCCTAGATCGATTTATCTATCAAAAATGATTATTAAATTTTGTCGGTTATAAAAAAAGAAATTAACTACTTATATATCGCAAACAATCCACTGAATCTACTATAGTCTACATAATATAACTTTGTATGAAATATTTACATAGGAAAATTTAAAAAAGGCATTGATAACCTTACTTGATTAGAAATACTTGATTATAATAGCATGATGATAGTCTTCATGATGATTTACCTGCAATGAAAAGCATAAAACATTAGAAAAAATTCTACAATTTATGAATACAAAAGAGAAAGTGTATTTCATCAGAACTCTAGATATAATTTCTTATATTGGTAGCAGCAATTGCAATTTTCACTAACAAACAAATATAATGACAACAGAATAAAGTTTCTAAACTATTACATTGACATGATCATGATCACGTCCGATGATGTGATCATCAATGTTACACTTCAAGCCGGCAACATCGAATATACTAATTAATTCTAAATTAAAACATTTGAAAATCATAAAGTCTGTTACCAAGACAAAGTTTCACGTTCATCGTTTTATCGGCTCACAAATTGCATCGTTAATGCATTAACTCATGCGTCTGCGCACCTACATACCGCCATTAAATCAGGCTATCAAACGAACAGACATTTCTTCACGAAAACAGTGCTCCTTTTTAAGGAATGTTGTAAAGTTTATTACTGATTTGGTAGCTAATAGTTTTTGGATTGATGTGGGATTCTTCTCCTTATAAGGTTACCTAGTTATCTGGTCACTTGGATAGTTTCACATATTTCTTTTCTTTTTGCACAGATTATCCTATTCATCGGCTTCGCCCTCGTGGATGTTGTTTTTCATTCCTTTTTTAGGTGGAAGTTTTGGATTTATTTCACAAAACCTGCCTACAAAATTTGAAGTTTCTACGTTCAGCGGTTTTCGCTCATGTCAATCAGTCAGTCAGCCAGCGTCCAATTTTATATATGTAATAGATTTAAATAAAGTATATGAGATATAATGAGATAATCTGTCTGTAAAATCCTATTACACTGAAATCACTACGTATGAAACTTGACGTGAGGATCTAACAATATAAATGGGTTTAAGCTTAGAAACTCATATAGCAATAAACATAACACTCCTTTTCGTCGTATAAAAACAATAAGCCATTTAATGTGCCAAGATGCGAACAATAATAACTATCCCACATTACGATCCTGATCCTCAAATTACTAAGAAGAGTCACATCAAGATTTCAACAACAAAACAAAAAACCCGAAATACAAAAGCTGCCGATGTCGCAGAACATTATGGCGTGTCCAAGTGCCAGAGGATCAAGGATCTAATTGCAATCGAAGGGGATAAATTTAATCCTAGCATTGAAGCCATTGAAGATCCAGGCGGCAAGGGAGACTACACTGTTTAACGTCTGATCATAAATTTTATTGTTAATTGGAGCTGGAGGTAACGAGAATAACAATTCAGCTCATCAAAATTATACCCTATAAATGTATTAATAAAGATTAATTTTAAATGTAAGGAGATTTTAAGACTGAAAAGGAGTATACTTAGGACGTAAAGATGACAGGTACTAGGATGCCCTGGAGATTTAAGTCAAGACTGTTTCCATCACAACTTATGTCTAAACAGGATAACTAGATGGTTTAAACTGATTATGTTTGAACGTATAGATTTAAGATGAAGGTAATTCAGGAAAGTTAAAAGTTAGTTGATGAACATTAAAATGACCAAAACAAGAATATGACGATTTATAAGTGCTATTTTTAAGCCTATTTAAATAAAATCTATTGACTTTGAATATTATTATGTAAGATTTATCTCTTTTGGTTATGGAAGAAGCCGCAAAACTTTTTATTTATTGTGTTTTTGATAATAACTGGGAGTATATCAGAATATTTTTAAAATGCCTGATCCTTAGCATGTTTTGAAATGCCATATTTAAACTTAAAGCAACCTTAAATTTTAAATTTCCTGTGTTATAATATTTAGCCAACAAGTTACTACAACTGTCTATCCAGTTCAGTGCAATGCGTAGCGTTAACGTCATTCAAATTTCAAATCCTTGCACTAAATCCACTATTAGCAGCATTGCCAAGACCTACAAGCTCTGAGATCGTTTAAATGCCAACACTGACTTATGGATTCCCAGTACAGCTTGGAAACGTTGCAGATTTATGTTACAAATCCGTCTTTACAGCTGTAATAACCCCTAAATCAGCAAACTGGTACAGTCAACTGCTCGTCAAGATTCCCGGTGTAGACCTTTATACGGACGGGAGTACTAATGGCTTTGTAATGAATTTGGGAAGGTTTTCGTTCTAATGACGGTACAAAGCTAATCTTGTTTCCCTGGATCAGACTCTGTTCATATCGATATAAAGTATATCTTGTAGTGATGTTTATATAGACAATCATAGATTCAAAATAAATAAGTTTAAACTAATCTATATCTTTGCATTTAAAATTATATATCTGAGAATTTATAAGCGAAACGAACGAAATCCCTTATGATGTTAGATTCTCTCTCTCTCTTTCAGCCGAAAGTCCACTGCTGGACAAAGGCCTCCCCCTCCTTGGGGGATGTTGGATTACAAAACAATTTTTTTCTGAACTAAACTTAAATTGTTCATAAATTTGAACATCAACAAAGTTTATATATTAATCAGTAGATAAAATAATTGCCATGCTTGTCTGAAAGCGACGAAAAAATGGAGGAGGAGGGGATTCTTCTTTTAGATGATGGGCTAGTCTGTCAGAAACGTCTGTCCCGTAAAGGATAAAACGTGATACTGTATTCGTATCATTTATCTGTGGGTTCCTAGTAAAAATCCTATATGATACAGCGATCAATGCCATGGGATTTGAACCATGAACCTCGCTACAGTTACCAACAGGAAGCGCAGCAGACCGGTGGTGTCATGTCGCTGAAACTCTATGCCGGGTATCACCTTACTACACCGTTAGAATAGGTTCACATTGTGACAGTGGGCTGGGCTAAGTAACTCGACCGATCACTAGTACAGTATGCTGCAGAAAAACCTGAGATAGGATTTGGTGAGACGGCAACAATTGATTTATTTGCGATTCTTCTTTAACTCACAACAACCATTATTCCATATTGTAGGTCAATATTGACAAAAGTGTTTGACTAAGATGATTATAATTATTCTAGGTTTTTCCCATGTAAAAACATTTTCGAAAATCTCGCTTTTGATTACTTTAATAAAGTTTTGGGCAACTAAAAAAATAGGTGATAACATTACAACTAACATACTCAAAAGACTGCCTACGGCATCATAATATCAAAAGCTATAAAAGGACAAAAGGGAACTCGCCCTATGTAACCTGTGTCTTATTATAGAGAATAGCTACTGCCACAAATAGGCTGCCTTGTTAAACAATGGCTGTAAAGCACAAGTGACAAGAAAACAGGCAAATGCCTTTATATAGGAGTATCGAGCGAGTAGCTAATAGTGTAGCTGTTATGTTTTCATCAAAATCAACGCCATTCTATTTGTTATCTTGCCTAGATAGTAAATAGCTACTAATCTTCATTAAAGATCTAGATAGGTTGCAAGATCTTTGTAATTCTACTTAGAGCAATTAAAAAAAAAAACATCATGAGAAAGAAATCCATAAATACCACAAACACAGGAAGGCACAGCGCACAGCATAGGTAGATTTTTTTATAAAGTACAAAATTTAGTATTTTAGATACAATAAGAGATTAAACAAAATCTTTCACTTCTTTCCGTCCTCTTCAATTGTAAATCGATTCTCGGCAGCGAAAATTGTTGAGTGTTGTATATGATTAATAATTTCTTATACTAATACCACCAACCATGAAATTCCGGACAATATTACTAGTCTCAACAAGCCAATAAACCTAGTATTTCGACACATAAGTGCACTTACAAATAACCTATTATTCAGACTTCGTGACTACATAAAACTTTATGGCGATCGTACTGATACCGAAATATCAGTGACAAAATCACAGTTCCAGTGATGAACTCACATGCGAGGTCTCGGAGTATAAAGCGGAACAGTATTAGGGTGCTTCCATATTTACGAAGTCATAATAAAATTAACGTTTTATAAAATCATCCTGAAGTGTAAAGTACTTGTAGGTGCATATTTTATTTATTTATTTCTTTCTTTATCTATATCTTTCAAGACTTACAATAGAAGTTTCGCATTTAGATATGTATGGTGGCATTTAGGTATGAAGATCGTCATAAAATTCTAGTATGAATCCATAAAAATATCCATCCTTCATCATGGTATGATGAATTAGGCGATGAACAATTCGAGTGGGAGGTAGCTCGAATGCCTAAAAAGCATAGAGAAGTATTTAAACAATATGAACACGCCCTTCCTATGTTTGTTAGTGGCCTTTCTTTGTGTGGGGCCATTCAAAAACGTGCTGATGTTCCAGGTAAAGAGGTCAATATGCCTTCATTCCCCCCCTTCCAACTCACTTGCTCCAATTTGTACGATTACGAAATTGCAATTGTTTGGTTATTCAAGGACGTCGTACTTGAATGAATTGATTGTCTTCTACGTATTGGGGATTGGTTAAGAGGAGAAAATCAACATGTGAAAACTGCATGCACATATTCAAGCAAAGGAAGACCAAGCAAGACAGAGTTACATGAGGCAAATACAGAAAAAGCAAGCATCTCGCTTTTGCTTCAAGAAGTGATACAATTAGCGATGGAGAATGAAACAAGACCCTTGGTCTTGTCGGTGGAGTTTCTTCCATTTTAATGTAGGTAATGATGCTGATGATGATGATCATCTTAATTTAGGTAATGATGATGAAGAAAATTTAGGTAGGTACTGTAACATGGGCTATCCAATCTCCTTAGATTGGATGTTTGTTATTTAAATAAAAAAGAAAAGATTATTGGATTGATGGAATTTGTCAATAGAACAGTCAAGAACTGATATTCAAGGGAAGATAAAGTATCCTTTCTAAATAACGTGTTAAGTTATAGAATAAAGAAGAAGTAAAATACACAAGTATTTATTATTTAATAACGCGTTACAGTACTTAATCGAAGCGTAATAAATGGAGATTGATGCTAATATAACAACGATATCTGAATCTCCTTCTTTGAATAATCTGCATTCTTCATTAGTAGGTACCTGAATCGATAATTCGATTCGTGACCTAAAATAATCCTTAGAAAATTCCAGGAACAAGTAACAAATCACGAACCACCGTCATAAAGAAATCGTGGCATGGAAATAACGTTGAAGAATCACAAATTACAACCCTGTCGCACTCACGATTCTCTCTAAGCACTTTACAACGCAATCAATCAGCGGGCGACACTTACGTAGACATGGTTTCAAGTGCAACGAATTGGTAAGTGCTAGCTTTTATGATTCGTATTGCTTTATGTTACACCATTGCAATTATTATGAGTAGCTTAGCTCAAAATAGGTTATTATGACAATGTCTTGTGATGACATCGATAGAATTCACAATTATAACTCATTTTGAATTAGTGTCATTTTCTTATTTATTATTGTTTCCTTACGAATTACCAAAACTGTAGAACTGAACTGTAGAATTACCGGTGAATGAATCGCAAAATCTAAAGACAAGGTTTCGTTCATTCATTCCCCTTCAAATCATCATGAACATAGCTTCATGTTGCGGAACACATACTATGAAGTGTTTAAAAAATAGGTGTGCTTTTTAAAAAAGGATGTGTCATTTTAAATTTAAACAAAACATTTCCTTCATTACAGAAAGCACGTCTCACTATTTTTCAATCACCAGCTAGGTATCCCACAATTTTGAAAAGGTATCGATTGGAGAGCCCTTCACAGGGGATGGATTAACTCGAGTGCTACAGGCTACAGGGTACAAAATGAATATAGAACAAATGTATAAGTACCTATCCCTTTTTAGATTACATCTTCTTTAATTAAAGACCAACACGCAATTCACGACAATAGCTGATAAGTAAATAAAATATTTGACTTTCTATACGACATTCATCTTATTTATTTTCTACAGTCAACAGTTAGGGCTGCGACCTCTTCGGTTTTGACCCGATGACTATAGTTTGAGCAGCTTGGCTACACGGGGATTTTTTATTTAATGGGAAATTAATGGACCTAGGGTATCAGATTTTATGGATCAGACCGGAATAACTCGACAGAGTGCTATAAACCGACTTTTATAACCGGTCTAATTTGAAAAATTCTGAGCTACATTCATGAGGAAGACGGCTATCCGAAATTCCTAAGAGAGCGAAGCCGCGTGTTCCAGCTAGTAAAATTTTAATCACACCACACCTCGTCATTTCTATATATTATTTATTTTGTACCCAGGATTCAAGAGGGATGCTTTGACATTGATTCAGTCATGCTTCATTGTCAGCCCTGGTTATTGTTGCACACGTGTGGTGACCCTACGGCGTAGGGTTGGTGATTGGCAATTTTAATTGAGAATATGATGTACTCTTTTGTGAGATAAATAAATAGTGCGGTTGGCAGATTATTTAGTGAACTCGTATTTAGCTTTTATTTTTCATCTGAGTTTTATCAGTCTGTTTTTTCGGAAATAAATGATATTGTTATATTTGGTTGGTACTTGAGTTGGTCAAGGTCGACCTCGAAGAACGCACTCCAACCAGATTGCGGACCTCCTTAAAAAGGGAGATATTAGGAGCACCCATAACCGGAGAGCATGTATGAAGAGAGCGAAGAGTGTAGAGGAAGCAAGAGAGATCTGTAAGGATCGTAGCAGGTGGAAATCGCTAGTCTCTGCCTACCCCCACGGGAAAAAGGCGTGATAATATGTATGTATGTTATATTATCATTAAATAAAATTTGGTAGATAGATAGAATATAATCTGGAATAGCAAATAGGGTAATTTTTATCCCGAAATTGCCGCGGGAGTAGAACCCCCGCGGTGCACTTAGTAATTTAATAAAATTTTGATTACAGACGGTACTACTAATGAAAAAAAAAACAGAGAAACATTTAAAACCCAGTATATTGCAATACGGATGTCTTAGCACTAGTCATTGTCAGCTCCCTTCTACCGTCAAACAATGAGTTTTAAACAATAGAGCCGTTCCACTATTTTTGCAGTAATCAAAAGTTGTGTAAACTATCCGCTTTTTTACGTCAATTTCAGTATTTTTATTGATTCTGATTAAACATTGGTTTATTAATTGTAAAATTAAATGGTAGAAAGGTACAAAATAGACTCTATTTTAAAATAAATAAATAACCTCGCGTAAAAAGATCTAAAATTTTATATACAAGTAGTATTAGGCACCTTTTAGAGTAGGTACATTCGCATAAAATATAGATAATTTTCTTTAATCAATTCTAAAACAGCCGCATAAAGAATAATCAAAGCTATGATCTAGCAATTATGTTTTTATTTTAAAAGAGTTTGGATAATATGCGAAGAATTTCATTGTGTTTACTCGCATGAAAACTTAAATACCGTTTGCGCATTGAGAATTTTTAAGCTACAATTAACTTAACTACCTACTGCCATTTAGCGCCAGCCAAACGAAACCCAACGCTTGTGCCATTTTTTTTTATTTTTTGCATATGGTACTTATAACTCCCTTTTTAAACAATTTTTGGGACAGACTATTTTTAGTTTATAATAGAATGAGTTGGTACCTATAATCCATTACAACTCTAATACTTAGAGTTGTAATCGATTCAAATGTAGTCAAGGATATGTTATACTTAAACGGTAAGATAAGACACATAAACAATGAGTCGACGTAGGAGTAGTGTACAGTCAACGTCAAGTTACCCTCCATGTTCCTCTACACGTAGGCCATACGTCCCGTACGGGACTGTCACCGTATTGGACCATTCTGTCCCGTATTTACCCTCCATGTTCCTCTATACGTAAGGTTTGCCATACGTCCTGTATGTACGGGACTGTCACCATATTTGGCTATCCCGTCCTGTATTTTATTTTTATTTTATATATGTCCCGTATTTATACCGTACTAGCTTTTGCCCGCGGCTTCGCCCGCGTGAATTTCCCACGGGAACAGTGATTTTTCCCGGGATAAAAAGTAGCCTATGTGCTATTCCAGGTCATTATCTATCTTTGTAACAAATTTCATCGAAATCCGTCCAGTAGATTTTGCGTGATTGATAACAAACATCACAAACTCACATCCAAACATTCGCATTTATAATATTAGTATGGATGGATTTCGACAAAATACGCAATTAGCCAACCAGCCAGGAGGCTATGCGTAGAGCGATAAGGTGGTGAGACATTTTTTCTTTCGCCTGGTAGTACAAATACTCTAAAAGGAGGTGAATGAAAAAAAGGTACCGTGCGTAACGTAAAAGTCATGGTTACCGTGTCTATACGGCTGTAATTATTATTACAGCTGTAATTGCTATTTGCAATGAATTTGGATAAGTTGATGTGCAGTTACCTGTACCTAAAAGATCGTGGGTGTATGGTAAAATGCCTTCCAAAACGGCGCCATTATCCTTATCAGCTGATTTACATTCGATGTCGCCTCCATACGGGTCGCAGATAACCAATCGATAAATATTCAACAACTAGCCGTGCCCGAGACTCCGCCCCCGTGAAAATTTTGGGACAAAAAAAATAGTAAAATAGCTTTTTTTAGATATTTAACGACTTTTCCAATGTCAAATATTGTAAATACAAATAGGGATTAAACATAGTTTAACTAAACTAGGTTCAGTTGTTTGTTATTTTTTTATGAATAAACTATTCTCTACAATAAATTGCTATCAATACAATAAACTAGAACCGTAAACCATAGAGCAACAACTTATCGATAAAAATCTCGCAATCCATCGCAATTAGACCGCGACTATCGACTCGATACGATGAAATATCGACGACGAGCACTTCCCTATTGCCGGTATATTTATTGGCTATTAATCTTACGCCGCCTTCTTGATATAAACCATAGTAAAGTAAATAGTTCCACGATTATTTTGAGAAATGCAAATAGAGTGTTTCAGATTTTGGTAACGTAAACGGTAGTGAAGTAAGTTTGTTTGTAAACTCTTTCTTGCACATAAACATAAGAAAAATTCAAAAGCAAGCGAAACAAAAAGAAAAGCGTACAATGGCGGACTTATCCCAGAAAGGGATTTTAAGTCATCAAAATACAATCAAACAAAATACATAGGTATGTGAAATATTTTTTGGAAACTTGCTCAATTTCATCATCCAAATCTACTGCGAAAATTTGGGCAATCGTTTCAAAATAACCCTAGATATAAAAAAAATAAGTATTTTTTGCTTGAAAAAAATATTAATAGGTAATAGAGCAAATAAATTCATCAAAATGATTCACGTTTAGGCGTGAAACGTTACTCCGCTATAAATTAGATGCGGATGGATTTATTTATACAAAATGATATCAGTACGTATGCAGTACCGAGTTGCACCATTCCCTCCTGGTTACGTAACCGTAATAACATTTACCAAACGACCAAACATACAAACAGATGGGTTTCGGTTTGTGATTGTTAAATAGACCGAGAATTAATAGTGGTACTGTTTGGATATGATGACAGAAGAGGTTATTTGTTGAGTCTTCTCACAATGTGATTTTTTATCATAATATATTTCTGCCATTCCCAATGCTGAGCCTCTCCTTCTGTCCGCCATCATTCTCTTGCGCTTCTCTAATTTATAAACCTTGTTTTTTATTGTTAAATTTCTATTGAAGTAATTTTAAGGTGTGACCATTCTGTATTGTTGCAGCACACACTTATTTTTTCGTTTGTCGTTTATATATACTTTATTGTCATTTCATTTGTTATATGAAACTGTATGTGTGTTTTGTAGCTGAAAATAAAGTTTTTTATCTATCGACCTCTGGAAATGATATTTAAAAATGTGAATTTTGGCAAGGCGTTTGATATTGAGTTACTGGCAGCTGCCAGTAACGTTTTTTTTTTGGAAGCTCGTTCCTTAAATGGTGGTCTGTGCTTAAGGTTGCACTAGTCGATAATTTTTCCATACAAATTTCGGGGGTTTTACTCCATTGTTTGACATTGTACATCCAAAGTTAAACATGATATCGTTTTGTGTCATTATTAATTTTGTCTGTACGGATCCAGAATAGTAAAATAAAAAGCCACTCTAAAGTTGTGAGCCATCAAACTTTAGTTTTTCATGCTAATTTTAATACAACTTTGGGCGTAAATAAGTAATAAAATAAAAGAAGTGTAAAATATCGAAAACAAAAACCGCACCGACAAAGTTCAGTTATCGAAGATTCCAATAAACTTTATTTGTGATTGATTTGAGCAGTAGTTTTTTCAGAAAACCCGATTTTCCAAAGGACGTTTCGCAATTTTTCACGCGCACGATTTGATATGAATTGTCGTGCATTTCACTCAATATTGTTCCCGGGCGGACGGGCGGCGCGGTGCGGAGGGAAGAAGCTCACGCACACCTGCACAATACTTACGTCACTTTCGTTATTCGCTCGGCTCACTCCCTTTAGATTTCGATACTACCTACCTACTATATCTGACTTGGCGTTGAATTGGACTACCTACGTAATTGAAATTGTTGATTTGAGTGGATTTTGTATTGGTTGACTGAAGAACAGGCGTGAAAAACTTCAAATAAACATTGAGTAAGTGTTCTAACGACGACCTCCGTGGCCCAACGGTCATCACGCCGGACTGCTACACCGGAGGTCCCGGGTTCGATCCCCGGTCGGGTCAAGATGGAAAATGATCTTTTCAGATTGACCGGGTCTTGGATGTTTATCTATATATGTATTTGTTATAAAATATAGTATCGTTGAGTTAGTATCCTATAACACAAGTCTCGAACTTACTTTGGGGCTAACTCAATCTGTGTGATTTGTCCGTATATATTTATATTATACTAGCCCCGCCCGGCTTCGCTCGGGTGGACAATATATTTATTTTTAGGCTTACCTCCAAAAGGCAAAAACGGAACCCTTATAAGCAGAGATCGGATATTCCAGTACATATTTACCTAAACTTCGAGGAGCACGTAACATGAGTGGATAACACCACCTCTAATAAATTTTTAACACCGGTATTTAAAAATCATGAATTGTTATTGAATTTATATAAATAATATAAATTTAGTTACAAATTATTGATTGAACCATATTATTCTACTTTTAAGAGTTCCGTACTAAAATTGTGTCAAATTAAAATGTCCTTCAAGTAAATAAAATAAAAATAAAAACTAAATATCTGAATTCAATTCAGTTATTTGAAAGATATCGAAAAAAATTGTTTTATTTTTTCAGAGGTGTAATATCGAATACTCGGTCACTTTGAGCAAAAAAATCAGGAGTATTTTGCGATTTCAGACAGCACTCAAAACATATGGGGTACTTCATATTTTGCGATTTCAGACAGCAATCAAAATATATGGGGTACTTCCCGTTGACCTAAAATTATGAAATTTGTCAGAAAGCAAGGTACTTAGTACAGTACTTGTACAGGAATATATCTGAAAGTTGTTAATATGTTGTTGGAAGTTAAAAAAAAAGTGTTACAAACTTATTTTTGCGCTCGATGCAATATGAATCTAGGAGCAAACTGCAGAGTTAAGTTTGTTTTTAAAACTTGATTAGCGTCTACGGAACCCTCGGTGCGCGAGTTTGACTCGCACTTGGCCGGTTTTTTTAATGATACCTACCTCCTACTAAAATAAATATTGATAATAACAAGCAAATTATTAAAAAATAAAAAACACGACTGACAACTCACATAGCCTATGTCACTCGGGGGAATGCAAGGAATCTAACAATACCTCTCACATCAAAATCTGTTAAGCCGTTGAGGACTTATGGTGGAATAAAGAAACTTACATACATACATACTTACATACATACATACTTACATACATACATACTTACATACATACATGAACCCTGAAAACATAACACTCCTTTTTTGGTCAGTCGTGTAAAAACATACGAAAACGCGCCCGCTCAGAGATAGCTACCTATACTGCGCCTTGAGTCTTCGCTAGGTGGTTTCGCGGCGCGTTGCTGGTATTTAGATAACTCGTAGTATTTCGGAAACTATTGATCCAAATTACATGCAGTAAAAAGCAAATATTAAATATATTAAGTACTTGTGACGATAGACTTGTTTAATTTGATAAGGATTAATAAGTTCTGGTTAATATCACCAGTTAAAAAACACGTAACGATTTTAATTATTTTTAAAACATAAAAGTAGTTATTGTGGCTGAAATATAAAAAGCTAGATATATGCTATCGCGGACTTTTTTGTAGACCTATTATAATAATAATAATAAGCTTCTTTATTTCCATTTACAGTGTTTGATTTTTACAATATTAAGGTATAAATTTGAATTTTTGTTTTTATGGATCCCTTATTGGGTGGAAGCCTCCTCCTCCATCTCCCTCCATCTTTCTCTGTCCTGGGCAACTCCAATCCATCCTGTCCCTGCGATCTTTATGATGTCGTCGACCCATCGTTGGGTCGGTCTTCCTTGCGGTCTTTTGCTTTCTGGTCCAGCCCATTTTGTTGTCTCCAGTGTCCACCTTTTATCTTTTGACCTTGCAATGTGGCCTGCCCACCTCCACTTTTGACGCAGAGCATGTTGAAGAGCGTCAGTTATGTTAGTTCTCCTTCTTAGTTCTTCATTTCTGGTTTTATGTAATCTCTTTAGTTTTAAGATGCTTCTTTCCATGGAGCGTTGACAGGTCGCTAATTTAGTTTTAATTCTCTTGGTGTAAGTCCAAGTTTGGCTTCCATATGTCAAGCATGGTAGAATACAAGTATCCATTATTATTTTCTTCAGCTTTAGATGGTAGTTACCTTTCAATATTTCTTTCTGAGCCCAAAATTTTTCCAAGAGATGTTGATTCTCCTAGATAGTGATGTGATAGATAGTAGACCTATTATAGATACACAATTCCTCCATACATGATTTTTGATTTTGATACATCTCTTAGGATTTGGACAGCGTTTTCGATGAAAGCTGCCGGCAGCAAATTTTTTTCCGACTTCCTTAACAATTATCGTCATATTTCAACTAATATACACAAAACCTAAACAAATTATACACTAAAACCTTTCTCATGAATCACCCTATCTATTAGTGAAAACCGCATCAAAATCCGTTCAGTAGTTTTTGAGTTTATCGCGAACAGACAGACAGACAGACAGACGCCGCGGGGGACTTTGTTTTATAATATGTTATGATTATGATTTATTTATTTATTTGTTTCTTATGTCTGGGCACCTGATAAAAACAACATTGTAGGTAGGTAAGTACCTACATTACTCATTTTATGTGAATCTTCTATCCTATAGGTAGGTATGTCTATATCCTGACTATAATAAGCAATCTATAGGTATATAAACGCCCGCGCCGCCGCGCCTTTAGTTATATTGTACGAAATTGTAGGTACTGTCTGGCTTTTGGCCGACCGGCAGGCATAGCGGCGCGCCCGACGCGGCTCGGCTCGGGTGTTGTGAATCGTCTAACGTCGTTTCATTCGCTTCGGACAGGTGTTTGTGTGCGTGCGCTCGGTGTATGCGTACAGATAGCGTCTGACTGCTCATCACTGATTCTATCTCTGTCGGACACAATGCTAGGTGAAACAGCTTGCTTTTTGGCCGCGCCCTGCCACTGAGTTCGAGCTCGCGGCTAGTGCAACCTTTAATATGCTATGAATTTATGACTAAGCTTGAAGTAGTTTCAATTAAATGCCTAGCTGGACTTTCTGCTTATGTATTTCTATGATTATTAGGTGGAAAGTAGATAATTTCTCGTTGCTATTTATGTTTTATATACTAATTAAATGCGCAAAAGCAAGCCGGATACATTAATTCTTAACAGTTAGCATGAAAGTTTCAAATCAATCGAACGAGGTATCATTTATTGGTGTGACTATTGTCAATTTGCGCATATCTTATAAAATAGACTAAATTTATGTGATGTTGGCCTCACTGGCTACAATTAAAATTTGTGTTAAGCCATTAACATGAAGAAAGAGATAAATATCTCTTACGGCAATCTACCTGTAATAAGATTATTTTATGTCCCTAATTAGAAAACAAGTACGAAGTACCTATTACTTTCTCGGCCTTACAACTGGCCATCCCATATTTCTTCACGGATATGTGTGTAACTGTACATGCAAGTTTTTAATTGCATTGCTCAGTACTTAGTACAGTACAGAGTGCTAGGTTATCGGTAAACAACCTAATTAGAGTGCAGTCAACACTTGAAAAAGTAAAAGTTCGGATAAAATTAACACAAAAATCGAATGGAAACTGGAAAAATAGGGTTGGTAAAATGTAGATTCATGGTATGAAAAGATTCATTTTTTCCTGCGTACAAAAGATTTAAAACAGGCTAAGCGCAGCCATTCTAATCTAAAGCTCTAATCAAATTGGCAAATATTTTAATATAGAATTTCTGGTGCTGCCAATGTTGCTGTCAAATTGTGTATTATACACAATTTGCTAAGAGCTGGAGTCTAAAACAGCCTAATTTCCTAAATATTAAAAAATGAACCTTATAAGTGGCAGTGTAAGGTTCATTTATAATATTTAGAAAATGATAAATGAATCATATTCCGATTAATCAATGTGGCTGTTTTAGATCCCCTAGCAACTTTAATCCACGTGACACTGAGTAAATTAAATCCATCGAAACATAATTTTGATCTATAATATAGATGTAAGTTTCATGTGTTGTTTTTTTCAGGTGTTGCCATCGCGATGATTTTCGACCACAACCGGGGAGTTTCTTCGAGCTGGCAACCTTACCCACGTAGGCGTGAGAGCGGGTACAGTTACTCGCAATATTTACTATCACAACAACGAACAGACGACACCCACGCGCTCTCAATGGGAATGTCGCAATCACGTCATACCTCGGTGACAGGTCTTGATACTTGAGGTAGTGTTTCTAGTCGCGCCATTTAAATCCGCTATAGTGGTAATTTTGGCAAAGCTATAATTCCTTATGAATCTCTCGCAAACATATAATATAACAGAATTATAACATCAATCAACAGGGAAAAGTTGGCAACAGCTTTTACAACCAAACTAAAACACCCACACTCGTTATGAATGAAGCTGAATGTTACACCTATGTTTATCATCTAAACCTAAGAGAACTCATGTTTTTAAACCTGTAGGTCAATCTAATCGCATAATATTCTTATCGCATTGGAAGTCTACAAAAAAGCGTTACAAACATATTTTTGCGCTCGATGAAATATGAATCCTAGGGATCGCGAACTCAGAGTTTATTTTTGAAACTAGTTGGTCTTTTAGTAAGAGCTATATATATAGTCTCAATTTAACAACTAACCGAAATATAGAGTCATCGCATTATAACCACTCCAAAGAGTTACAAACAAAAGCATCAAGACTACACACGCGCTATAATCTCCGCCGCCGGCTTGTCTCGGGAAGTGATTGCTATAATGTGTAATCTAAACTGCTGTGTTCCTGTAATTCGCTGTTTCGTTTGTCTGTATATCCTTGTATTACAGGGCTAATAACTACAAAATTGTGCCAACTTAATCTTGAGCAAATTAAAATTATTCCATTGATTGAGGAAATTCGATTGATTGAGTGATGCAAGATGAAGCAAAATAACGCGTAGTAGTTAACCTCAGAATGAATAAATGAACACATACATACAGTACACTAAATAGATAGAAACCAGATATAAGATCCCCTCATTTAGTCGTATTCCTCATGAGGGTCCTGGTCATTGTTTACATAGATAGAATGAAACACACACAACACTATCTTGGCAATTTTAATGAAATTCTCCAGTTCACACCCTAGCTGATAATCATCAACCAGAGTACAGATGTCCTCACGATGTTTTCCTTCACCGGAAGCAAGTGGTGATCAAAACTACCATACATGAGTCAGATTGGTATACAAACTCATATAGCACGGGCAGGATTTCAACCTGGGACCTTTGCAGTCACAGCACAGGCGCCCTACCACTCGCCCACCACCACCCCGGTTCATAAGATATAGAAGCACAAATGGCGGTCTGAATTTGAAGACATAGAAATGTCATATGAGTAGCTTCTATCTATTCTGTGATTTTAAATGACAGTCCAGAACACACAACTTCCTATACTGTGACAAAACAATTATCTCCAGGATACAGCCATTATTTTACAACATTTAATGGAAATTACGACTGACATTACAATTTGGCCGGGAGCCAATAGCAGATAAGATGATGAAATTATGAACATCAAAACTATACTTAGAACATATTCTGTAGTAGATTAGAAAGTAGTTTAATGAGTACAAGTAGACAATACAAAAACTTTCAAAAATCAACCCCAATGGGCTGCAGTGGGGGGTGAAAATTTGAAAAACATACAAGATATTTTCTACAAATAAACAACCAAACTTTTTTGCTTTATTATGAATTAATTAATGAAAATTTTTATTTGATAAAGCTTAGCACAAAAAAGCCATAGCTCAGTGAAAATTTTTGCTCACTGCTATGATGAGCAAAGCACTGGTTTTCTGCTATGACCTGATTGTTAGCCGACTCAGTATTTCTACGCTATTATATTATTATTGCGATAATACATCGATAATAAATGCAAAAACAAGTGCCAGTACTACACACCACCACCATTTTAATCAAGGTCTTACGGAATACAGTTTCTTTTGAAAATGGGAAAGCGGAGTCTTCCTCTTTCTGAGGGCTTCGGGACAGAAGCTCTGCATAAAATGGTTGAGACATTCAGCGGTGATCGCTTACCATCAGGTGACCCGCATGGTCGTTTGCCGCCGTATGATAAAAAAAAGACCTAAGAAGATATTGGAAATGAATTTTCGACAATGAATTCGTAGATATAGAGACATCGTACCATCATCGTACCGAAACACATGTTAAACACGCATGTTGTCTTGTCAGAGTGATGGACAGGCCAAATCGAATAAATCAGGTGCGTCTGCGCACGTCTATGACGTATTATTGACGTTAGAATCGCACAACAAAACAAAACTATTTGCAGCGCAAATACCTATTACGCTCATCGATGGAACCAATTACGATATCGTTATCGGTTTAGTTGCAAAATAGCATGAAGATGCGCTGATTGCATACTAATTTTAACCCGTAAAGGTGTCGACGTGAGTAAATGATTTTTATAATCAGGATCTTTTACAGCCTACCCTTATCCATTAGTTTTAATTAACTTACTGCCCTTATGCCACTTCTTGTGGGGTCGGTATGCCTGTCAGTCTCTTCTACCATTCTCGGTCTGGTGTTAAATGTACTGCCACCACAAACATCCAACTTCTTTTTGGCCATCCTCTACTTCTATCCTTTCTATCTTCTTCTAGCCTTTTAGATTCAGTATCATATTTGTTACATTGAGATTTATTACACGTGTAGAGAACTCTTTTTATAACGTCTTTATGATACTTTAGTTAAAAGTAAAAAAATAAGCAGTTACCACCAATTACTACAAAAAAAAGAGAGTTATCTAATAGAAACATTTAGATTTTCCAAATATTCATGAAATATCAGAAACAAACATTTATTTCCATTTGTCACCATACAAACATACTTCACAAAAGCCATAAAACATCACAGATTAGAAATACGAAACATCACAGAAACTGTTTTATAACACCAATACGTTACGTGTAAATCTCTCAATTTACGATGTTTATATCAAGCGAGTCAAAAGCGTCTTATTCTGGAGCGCATGGAGTCCATTCATCAAATTACGCAAGATTGGTAAAATGTAGCACGAAGTTCCAGAGCTTTTTGAGTTGAATAGACGAAAGCTTGGGTTAACATACGTTGAATGATAGTTCGTTAGAAGTAGTGCCTCTTCGAATCAGAGGTTGGTGTAAACTGAGATGCTGAATTGAGATTGATTGAGATACTTTAGATATCTATTTCAAATTTAAACAAATCTATTATAACATTCCTACTCGAGCTTATAAACGTAATGCACGTAAAGAACATAAATTGTTTGCTACTCACCATTGTCGCACGAACGCTGGCAAGCGATCGCCTTTTTATTATTTAATTCAATCATATAACGATAATTTCAATAATATTGATATATTTGCAACTAGTCCTGGTAAATTTAAAAAACTACTGCTTTCACATCTCACTACTTAATAATAGACATACCCACACTGTGTACTTTTTAGTTTTTTTATTTCATGAGTCAGTTCTACTGTATTTGTTGGGTACTAATGTTACAAAGTTATTCCCTTCCGGAAGTCAATTATGTATCTTTTGTTTGTATAAAATATTATTTTTTGGTTTAGTATAAATTTCTGATTGGTAATATTGCTACCTCGTTGAAAACCCAGTATATTAATTTAATATTAATTAGCTAATATGTGGTGAATGTTGTTGGTGGCATAATTAATAAGTATAAGTAAGATATTTAGATAAGTACCTAGCCTTATTATGTCATTGTTTGTTCACCCAAATAAAGAGAAAAAAAAAAAAAAAAAAACTGAAGCTTGCACTTACGTACATTTCAATTCCTCAAGTCTCAAATCCTTTCTAGTTAGTAACTTACGGTTAAGTTGATGCCTTCTTAAATGACCAACTAACTAAAAAACCAGGCAATGTATCATCTGGATCACTAAATTCAGTTTCGTTTTACAACTTTTTAATTTATGGCAGTTTTGGGTGTGGCGCTTTGTATATTAATTTATTTGACGTGTAAAAACCACTTATAAATGTTTCTCTCCTCCTAATGCACTTCTTCTTCTTACTTATTTAATTTCTTTCTTGTATTCTCTTTTATCGGCTTTAACATAAGGATATGACAATGCCTGTCTTCTCTTTCAGTTAGCTCATATAACTCTTTCTCGGTCTCCCTGGACCTCTTCTTCCCTTTACCTTACTTCAGAATATTAAATTCTCATTCCTATAAATTATAACATCCTTTTTTTCTGAGCGAAAAACTGTCAAGAGCTGGTGGAGGACCGCAAAAAATAGCGTCATCTCGTGTCGGAGGCCAAGATCCACTTCGGGTCGCTGCGCCGTAGTAGTAGTAGTATTTTCTGTTTCACCATACAGTGCGTTAGGAAAGTTGAAAAAAAATGATGTTAGTTATGAAACTGCTTCATTGATTTGGATTAGATTTTGTTAACGAGGTAAATAAGTGTTTTTTTGTTTCAAATAATATAATATATTCATTATATTACGCAAACGTCACATGATATAACCAATTTTGGTTATTATTCACTATTCAATTATAAATGATATGAACATAATGATAAAAATGCCAGTAAGGTCAACTAAATACAGATAGCTTTATTAACTACGATAGTATATTTTTTATTACTTTATTGACAATTAAATTAGGTCAGTTTTAATCAACCGTTCATTGATATCCAATGATATGAGTAGACTCAATTTTTTTAACAAAAATAAAGAACTTTTAATAAAATACGACATGAAAAATTACTTTTTATAATAACTAGTAGTTCGCCGCGAACTTGGACCTCGCGATTATTACTCGAGCCCTTATGGATATACTCTGATATTCGACTTTTCTGACATAATTCAGTTCCCTAAATAAAATCTAGATGGCGTTATCCAAAGTTAGAACACGCTATGGTTTCGTTTGCTAGATAATCGCGGACGTTTTTATTAATATTTCAAAAACTACTGAACCGATTTTGATGCCCCACGAACTTGAAAATTCTATTGATATTTCCTACATGTACCTACCACAAATTTCATCAAAATCCGGACCATCGGTTCGGCAGTTATCGCGGTACAAACATACATACATACATACATACATACATACACATACATACAAACAATGTGTTTCTGCCCCCAACTTCGATTTAGAGACCTTCATTAGCCGTCGCTTCGCGCTCGGTCAAAAATATTTGACCCATAACCACAGATTATATAATACTACTACTAGTTTTTGCCCGCTGCTTCGCCCGCGTGTATTCCCACGGGATCAGTGCTTTTTCCCGGGATGAAAGGTACCCTATATCCATCTCAGTACTTTTATGTGTATGCAAAATTTCAGGAAGATTGGTTCAGTAGATAAAGTGTGAAGAGGTAACAAACAAACAAACTCACTTTCGCTTTTAAAATATTAGTTAGGCTTAGGATACTTAGAATAACTATGCTCCCATACTAGGCAAAGATTAAATAAATTCAATGTACGTAAAAGTTAGGTACAGTCAAGTTCATTTCAAGTTACCCTGCATATACATTAGGGTGGAGCGCGGATGTATGGGGAATATTTTTTATTTTTTATTTTGAATACTAATAGTAGAGGGATTTGTGTCTTGCCCGAAATTAATACTATATGTCAATTTTGATATAAATTAAACAACATCTTTTGCCTCCGCACAGACTTCATAGTTTAAAAATTTTTGAAAAATTTGCTTTACCTGCCAGACCTTTTATTGACATGTAAATGGGTTCAAATTATGTGAATTAACACAAAATATGTTAATTAAGCATAAAATAATATGTTTTAATGAAAAAAGTAAAAAAAAATAACATAAAAAAATTAAATTAATTTTCTCTAAAATGACACTTAGTGTCAAATTTCGGCATTTTCTCTCTTAATTCTAATTCAGCCTGTATGGCTATCAAATTCGATGTTATAGTGTTATGTTAAGTGGCTACTTCATCTGTGATCTTCACAGCTCAGTCAATAGATTGCATGGGACACAGAACTCATAAGAATAGCAGCTGATTCTCGCCACCAGGCTGTACTATACTGCCAATTTCTTCAGTCGATAATTGTATGGAAAATGGTGGCTATATACAATTGTTTTGCCAATATATTGTTTCTATACCATTTAAAATATTAAAATAAATATCTGGTACTACAAATAATCTTGGGGTTGTTGATGTGGCAATACTGCGTGCCTTCAAACTACGACGAGCATCCAACCCACGAATTTGCTTTCGCGTGACAATTAACATAGCCAGAAAATATTGTCGTTGTACACAAAATAGCCATTTCTTTGAGTGACTGGGTCTAATATGCTTTCTAAATCTTCTAGAAGGTATTGCGTAAATAATAATGTTAAAAAGAGATCGAGAACCATCTTTACTCTGATGGTTTTTCTTTTAATACAGAACCATAACAGAGCATATAGTTTCACAATAAATGTAGCCGCAGTGATCAGGCCAAGTAAGGATTTTTCTGTCGCTGTATAAACCAAACAATTGATTTTTACTTTTCAGTCAACGGGCATACCTATTTAACTGTAGACGTATCGTTAAGCCTAAATCTTCGGGAGAATTGCCTGAAATGATTGCTGATACGTACTAAGATCTGTGAATATTTCAGGAGCTTATTTCTTTGCAATCAGTAACATTGGCTTACGTTTTGGCACTTTATTATATCTTGGATGGTTGCAGTGAGTAAAATCTTTGCATTTTGCAAGCCAAAATATCAAAAAGCATCAAACTATCCCGTTGAAAACTTTTCAAGTTTGCAGATGAAATTCATTTGATGGACTTGAGCAGATTTTTAAATTTTTCATGATGTGCTGATAACAATTAAATAACTCTGGAAAGTATTACTGTTGATATGGATCTAGTAAGCCATAAATATTTAATTTTTTATGACAAACTTAGCAATTTCCGGAAATATAGGCTGTTTTTTTTGACGTTATTATAGTTTACCTCGTAAACTCTTAAAACTTCATATATCTTTGTAAGTTGGTAAAACATTTGACTTTAACTTACAAAAATCATTTATTATTGGACACATTACAGGCACTTCGAGCTTTTTCCATTATAGTACTAAGAATTTATAGGATATTTGTCAAAAAAATTGCCAAGCGCGTTTTCAATTATTCATGCGAAAATTGACCCTTCTTTGCACCCCAACTCTTCTTGTACGTAGTATTGCACCTTGTTTATTATTTTTTATCGAAAATAGAGGATTTTTCCTTTCTGAAATTAATATGAATTATACATAAATTTGTCATTTTAATAAAATTAAAAATCTACAAACTTGAGTCCAAAATCGACTTTTCGTAAAAGTTCAATGACCTTGCGGAGACAGTAACCCTATTTTTTTCAAATAATATTTTAAATGTGTATGTTTGAGACCAAAAGGCATAAACTTTTCACTATTAGAAATTTAAAATCAGAAAAAAGTAATTTCGCTCCACCCTAATATACATGTAATAATACAGTAAAAATATTTTGTCTGTACATTTAGAATTTTTGACCGAAATGGATAGAGGGACAATTAGAAAGAATAATAGAAAGCAAAAAATTTTTTTTGGAATTTCTTGTCTGTCTGTCTGTCTGTCTGTATGTATGATCACGCTAATCTCCGAAATTACTGAACCGATTTGAATGAAACTTTTTTTGTTGTATAGCTATTGAGCCTGGGCAACATTTAGGCTATAATTTATTTTGAAAACTGGAACACCTGATGAAGAACCTTAACAGAACAGCTAAACTATAAGAAATATGGAAATGGTGCCTTAACAAAAGTCGTTCAACCTGATGAGCATTTTCTAATGACGTATAAAAATTGAAGATCTGGAACATCTGATGAAGAACTGCAAGAGACCAGCTATACTATAACATATATGGAAATGGCGCCTTATTAAAAGTCGTTCAACGTGATGAGCATTTTCTGCTGACGTATAAAAATTGAAGATCTGGAACATCTGAAGAAAAGCTCCAAGAGAGATTTTTCATCTAAGCGAAACTCACGCGGGCGAAGCCGCGGGCGACAGCTAGTTACATAATATGCGGCGATAATAACAGTAGATTTGAAAAGATTTTGAGTAGGTTTATGTGCGGTATAATGTACTTATTATGTTTTATTAAATTTTTGTATTAGTATTGTGATTATATTTATTTTTATGGAATTATCGTCATCATTCTTAATGCGCAGAGCGAAGCAATGGAACTCCCTGCCTGCGTCTGTGTTCCCGAGCACATACAACCTGACTCTCTTCAAAACCAGAGTGAAGTGAATAGGCTGCTTCTGGGTAAGCTCGCTACATCGTAGAGATGAGAGCATCTCTGTTCTCGGGCAAGATTGTGGTCAAGAGCTAACCCATCTTTATTAAAAAAAAATTATAGCATCTTCTTCAAGTCTTTTAGCATATTTATTTCTGGTAAGAGATGTAGGATTTTAAGCATTGTATTGACTTATTGTAAGTGTATTGTATTGAAATCGCGTGGCGCGAATCGCGATGCCCCACTCCACTCCGCCTGTTTTGGCAACAGACTACAACCTACAGCCGCATAGTTCAAGTTCGATGCCAAGGCGAGATAAGCGAACGCGTTTTTTATCGGTTGTTTTTTGCAGTATCGCTCATTTTTGACATTACTTTCATTGAATGAGATTATTTGTTTTTTGTGTTGTGGCAAAATATTTTTTTAGATAATCTTTAAATTAAATAGTAGGATAGACTGATATTTGAATTTATAACCGCAAGAATCGTTTTAATAACGTATAAGTTATGTATTTACGCGAAGAATTGGTGTAAAAAATATATGCATCCATTAACCCCTATGGTCTGTAAATGCAATAAAAACTTCAAAACAAATAATAGTAGATTTTACAACAAGTGCACAAAACGAAAAGGCGAGGGCTGATAGTAATGTCGAGGATAAAAATCGTTTTGTGGATGAGTTATAAACTCTGCTTTTCATTTCGATTGAGTGGAAATAAATCAAATTGAAAAAATAAATAAACGCTCGAAAAAACATAAGCTGTTTCCCGCCTCTTTATTTTTTTTAATCTTACGACATTTATATTTTGGCTTGGGCTGCAGACCTATACAGCCTACTATTAAATTAATTTTGTAATTATAATTTTCTTAAATTAATTAAATTAGCTACCGTACTTGAATTAAAATTTTAATATCTTTTATGTCTTAAAAAACACATAAGGCAAGTAAATTAAAAGTAAATATTATAAAATAACAAATTCTATCTATGAACTTTTTATCGTGTTTGGCTGTATGGCTCATTTTCTTTGCCTTAATATAGATACATTTACGAGTAGATACGTTAATGCCCTTGTGCACAAAATTCGATTTTGTGCAGCCTATATCCTGCACAAATAAGCACTTTCCGAGCATGAGAAGTGAAAAGTTTGTTTCAATGTTTCACATTATTTCGACGGACTTTTTATTTACTTATTATGATACTAGCTGTCGCCCGCGGCTTCGCCCGCGTGAGTTTCGCTTAGATGAAAATCTCTCTTGGAGCTTTTCATCAGATGTTCCAGATCTTCAATTTTTATACGTCATCAGAAAATGCTCATCAGGTCGAACGACTTTTGTTAAGGCACCATTTCCATATTTCTTATAGTTTAGCTGTTCTGTTAAGGTTCTTCATCAGGTGTTCCAGTTTTCAAAATAAATTATAGCCTATATGTTGCCCAGGCTTAATAGCTATACAACAAAAAAGTTTCATTAAAATCGGTTCAGTGCTTTCGGAGATTAGCGTGATCATACATACAGACAGAAAGACAGACAGACAGACAGACAAAAAAATTTTTTTTTGCTTTCTATTATTCTTTTTAAGTGTCCCTCTATCCAATTCAGTCAAAAATACAAAATGTACAGACAAAATATTTTTACTGTCTTATTACCTATATGTATAGATTACGACTTTCTCCTTCTTCTTATTATTATTATTTGAGATCTCTTGTCGGTAGAATATACACCACACCTCTCTATTCTCGACTTTACATTTAAGGTATTCGACACGACGCCTGCCTTCCCTTTCAGTTAGCTTACATAACTATTTCTCGGTCTCCGACGGCTATTTATCATTATCTCAAGAAAATAAAATAATAACTTGGCTTGCAACACAACCGCCCGCAGTGTAGGTGTAGGTCACTTGAATGCAGTTTTGGCAAGCGGAGTTCAAGTTCACTGCAATGCCAAGGCAGGCCGATCAATGATTGCAGTTTTTACGCAACAACGAAAAGGAATGTCAAGCTTTTTGGGTTCTTGTGTGTTTGGGCATATTGTATATGGATCTATAACTTATTTCTTCTTTTATTACTAAATATTTATTTAGTTTTATTAAGATTTTAATATCCACCCAATTTTAATCTATATGCATATAATAAAACAGTAAAAATATTTTGTCTGTACATTAAGTATTTTTGACTGAAATGGATAGAGGGACACTTAAAAAGAATAATAGAAGACAAAAATATTTTTTTCTAATTTCTTGTCTGTCTGTCTGTATGTCTGTCTGTATGTATGATCACGCTAATCTCCAAAAGTACTGAACCGATTTGAATGAAACTTTTTTTTGTTGTATAGCTATTAAGCCTGGGCAACATTTAGGCTATAATTTATTTTGAAAACTGGAACACCTGATGAAGAACCTTAACAGAACAGCTAAACTATAAGAAATATGGAAATGGTGCTTTAACAAAAGTCGTTCAACCTGATGAGCATTTTCTGCTGACGTATAAGGGTAGAACTGGAACATCTGATCAAAAAGCTCAAAAGGGGGCATTTTTCATCTAAGCAGAAACTCACGCGGGTGAAGCCGCAGGCGACAGCTAGTGTAATTATAATGGGCAGTAAGGAAGTTTCATAAATTTTAGATAATTACTTCTTTGCGAACTTGTATATCACAATTTAGCATCTAATTGAAACCTAATATATATGGAATTAAGATTCAAATTTGTTTGTATAATTGGATGCAAAACACTGTATCCAATAAACTATGCAATTAATTTTGATACCAATTATGATAAACATCTAAATTTTTATTCAAATAGAGAGCATAGTTCACGTACATTCTAGAGCCGTGGCTGGTCCAATATACTATGACTATGCTAAATGACCGACTGACTAATTATTCATCTATCCTTGACCAAGTTAAAACATGTATTGTGACATCTTTCTATATTATGCAAACGTTCGTTGGTAAGGAGGACGTTTCTTATGATATTATGAATGCTCGACTGCTCTGAAGGTTTAATAGAAATCTTTTTAATTAAAATGAGGTTTTCAGGGTTGGTGTATGTGAGTTTTTTTTACTCGCTACAATTGATGATTCTCTCTCAGCCGAAAGACGTCCACTGTGGACAAAGGCCTCCCCCAAGGATTTTATCCGTGGGGGGGGTTTTACCAATAATCACGCCACGCTTGGCAGGCGGGTTGGCGATCGCAGTGTCATGGCATAGTACGCGGAAAGATGCTGCTGCCCATCCTCCGGTGTTTTGATCCTTGGTCGCCTCTTACGACACCCACGGGAAGAGATGGGTTGGTACTGATTCTAGGGCCACACCACAGGCCAAAAACAATTGATGATTAAACGAAACTAACAATGCAAGTTCCAATAAAAGCTTGCTATAATAAAAAGTGTTCTTGGAATTAAAAGAGTGATCAAGAGTCCCGAACACAACGCTTCGTTCTCAAAGACAGGAATCGCGGATGTGGGACTAGGCAGCGAAACTAAAATGGCAGTGGCCGGTGGCCACGTTAGCAGGATGCATCCCGATGTAAATGGGCACTACGCATCACAGCCTGGGTTCCTGAAGGTGGTCGTCGTAGAGAGGAAGGCCAAAGAAAAGATGGCGCGACGACCTTGACGCTTTCCAGTCGGATTGGTCGAACGTCTCTATGGACAGGGATAGATGGAAGCAAGTGGGGGAGACCTTTGCCCAGTAGTGGGCAACATAGGTTAATTAAAAAATAATAATAATAAAAAAAGATAGCGCAAATATATAGTTACAGCCATACAATATCAAAACAAGGTAACTGACCTATCATAACTAGCATTGTGCGTGTAACGACGCATACTTTGTCATTTTTATGGTTCGCTCAGCTTATGGAACATGATGGCTGCACATTTAATTGTGGCTGTGGTGACGCCAAGTCACGCCAAGTTGATTGCCTGCAGGTGAACATTGAACTGGTTATTAACTTTATATGTGAAATGCAAGCTTGGCCATGTACTTCCTCGTTTAAAACCATTAATTTTTGCAGTTTTTTCAATATGTAGAGAGTGTGCTACATGAGTTATGAGCGTCATAGTGGGTCATAAACGGTAATACACGCGATCCTCTAGAAATTGAATTTTTCTATTCGGTATTAAATCTTTGGGTTAGTGTGTTTTTGTGGTGTGTTATTAGCTATCCACACATAAAACACTACCTTTTGCCCTCAGCTTCGCCTGTTTGAATTTCCCACGGGAACAGAGCTTTTTCCTGGGATGAAAGGTACCCTATGTCCTTCTCAGTACTTCAATTATGTGTAGGTACGCGAAATTTCAGGAAGATTGGTCCAGGATAAAACGTGAAGAGATAACAAATAAACAAACAAACTCAATTTCGCATTTATAATATTAGTTAGGAAGTCATTTAATTTTCTAGCCCTATTCAGATTCCAGTGTATAAAACAAATATTAGTGTGAATTATAACGGTTTATCTAGTTGGGAGATTAGTATTAACGGCGTCTAGATAGCATTTGCCAAGTCTAATGTCTAGCTCTGATTAGAAGGGACTCGGACTGATTTGTAGTTTCGGAGGTTAGGAAGTGATCTGTTAAATGATACTGTATCTTTCGACCTGACTTCTCTATGTACGGTCAGCAAAAGTACAGTTATACCTCAAAAACCTATTGTCTTGCCTTAAAGATCATATTGCCTTGTAGGTTCAGATTGGACTTTTGCAGCTGACTGTGCCTCAGGTATCTTGTGACAAATGGTTGGATTTTACTTTGGATAGGGATTTTTTCGAGAGATGAACTCAAAGCGGAGGAATAAAAGTGAATTTGCCATGAATTTGAGTAGGTTGATGTTCAAATAAAGTTAAATTAAACCAATCGGAAGAAAATTTCCCATAAGATTGCAAAGAACAATCAAAAGTCAGAAGAATAACCATCGAAACAATATGACATTCAGCTCCTTTAAAATAGCATCCTAATTGACCCACAAAATTAAGATTTTATTGACATTTGCCCCATAAACTGGCTTTTAAAAGGTCACCCTGTAAAACCTAAAGTGTTGATAGTAAACATTTGCAATTCTGTCATGCTAACATCCAAATAGCTTGGACCAAATACCTGCCAAGATCGTAACTTTGCTATTGCAACACAGTTGCAATCCTTGTAGTGCGTTATAAATTAAACGATACGGATATCATTCGATTCACTTAATCGATAAATACAGAGTAACAGAAATCGAGCAACACTAAACATCGGTAAACTGGCAAGAGACATGTGCTTTTCGAATTTAGATCAATTGCATAACCAATATAATTTGGTCTTCTTCGCTTCCCAAAATACGCCAAAAGTGGGTCATCACGGTGGAATAGGTAACACTCGAAGAGCTTCAAATAAATTGGTCGTCAAACACTGAAATTCTAGCATCAAGTTGGCTCGATTCCAAGATGGCCACGGTTACGCCATTTCATTAAAATCTTTATTATTATGCAGTGTTTTACGAGTAACATCATCGTTGTTATTATTGTTGGATCTATATATTTCTGAGTATGTAATGTCTTTTATATGCCGAATAGAACTGTATTGTACTTTATTTACGGGTTCGATCCCCGGTCGGGTCAAGATGGAAAATGATCTTTTTCAGAATGGCCTGGGTCTTGGATGTTTATCTATATATGTATTTGTAATTAAATACAGTATCGTTGAGAGTAGTATCCCATAACCCAAGTCTGAACTTACTTTGGGGCTAATTCAATCTGTATGAATTTGTCCGTATATAATTATTCTAAACTCGTAAATCTTTGCTTAAAGCCGACTCATCTGATGTCATTACATATAGAGCTCCAAGACTGCACTTGCAATCTTTG
This sequence comes from Ephestia elutella, assembly GCA_018467065.1. Lineage (NCBI taxonomy): Eukaryota > Metazoa > Arthropoda > Insecta > Lepidoptera > Pyralidae > Ephestia > Ephestia elutella. The sequence goes on from CM031573.1 coordinate 17,759,056, forward strand.
GGGTACAGTACCTCAAAAATGCGATTTTACTCTCTCTCTCTCTCAGCCGAAAGACGTCCACTGCTGGACAAAGGCCTCCCCCAAGGATTTCCATAACGACCGGTCCTGCGCTGCCCGCATCCATGCGCATCCCGACCATGCGATTTTACTACCAAAAGCTAAATCAGAACAGATTTTTTTATCACCGACGATGGCAAAGAAAGTAAAACTTTGCAAATTTATCGCTTTCGCGGCAGCCAATAAAATAATCGGAAACGGGCCAAATACCTGGACGGTTTTGCAGTGATTTTATACTTGCTTGAGGCAGCTTGGTAGCCGACTGCTCCACTTTGAGTAGCTAAACTAACTACCGCGTCGCGAAATGAGTGAACTGTTACGATAACTGTTATTTTCAACGCGTAATTAACTTCAATCTTTTCGCATGGGGCATCACTATCGACCAGTTTATACAGACATTGCACTGCTTATTAACATTTGCGTTTGTAGTTCAAGTTACAATGGTTTGTAGGATGAGTCATGATTTAAATCGATTTCTTTGAACATAGCTTTTTTTATCGCGATAGAGTATTGAGATAAAGTAACACTGCTATTCATGGTCTTTGACACCTGACCTACATGTTGCCCCAGTTACATTATGAGATTATAAATGTGTGTAAAAAAGGTAAGGCTTTTACTCTGCGGCTTTTACTACCTTTTTTATTCGCATTTTAATCGATGGTAATCAACGCTGAATGTATGCCTCAATAAAAAATAACTGGATTGTGTCGTACCGAGGAATATAAGTGCTGCCTACTAAATTCGGTCGAGAATCGACTTACATTTATTATCATACTAGCCGTACCGCGAGGCCTCGCTCCCGCGGGAATTTCGGGATAACAAGTACCCTATGTGCTATTCCCGATATTTTTCTACCTGTATGCCAAATTTCATCAAAGTCCGTCCAGTAAATTTTGCGTGATTGAGTAACAACAGACTCGCATTAAACTCGCATTTATATTATTAGTAGGTTAACAAGTGTAATAAACACATAGAGAACTGGGTCATATTGGATCATAGAATATCCTTGAACGTAAAAGAAATTTCCACGAGAAGGTAAATTTAATTTAAAAGGGGGGAATATTAGGAATTGCCACCCATAACCGGCGAGCATGTATGAAGAGAGTGATGAGTGAAGGAAGCGAGAGAGATCTGTAAAAGGATTGTAGCAAGTGGAAATCGCATGTCTCCCACTTATCCACTCCGCCACGGTTAAGGCATGATAATATTGTATTATGAAACTGTAGTGAAACAGCTTAAATTTGCATTAGTTTTCCGACGCTATCACTCCTTTTTAGGATTGCTAGAACAAAACGTCACTTCTCTCTCTCTCTCTCTCTCTATCTCTCATCTGAGCGCTTTCCCGGTTGCATCCTCAGCAAACGCGTCGGAGCCAAGGGTCTGCTTTTCTACTTTTTCTTCTCCACTTCGCACGATCTTTGGAATCAGATGAGTACGAAACGTCACTTCGATAGACAAAATGTCCTGTCCGTCAGCAAGAAACAGAAAGATCAATTTATTGTCCATCTTTTTATCTTCTCCTGACGGACAGGTCTTTCTGTCTGATTAACGGACAAAAGTGACGTTTCATAGTAGCTACGAACTTTAGTATGGATTCTTCAGTGCACGAGCCCAACTAGCACCTTGGAAAGTAATGTCATTCTTTATTGTTACCTACAACACGTTATATCGTGAGGAAACCTGCACATTGGCTGACTGTTCAGTTTACTAGTACGGCTACTGCCAATAGATGGCGGTAGTCGTAAAAGTCATGTCAGATGCCTTTAGGCGACTTGAATTAAATTTGACACCAGTATTAGTAATAACACCTGCCTAAATGAACAGTTAAAGCATAATTTACTACCACTATACTTGCAATACGAGTAAAACAGAAAGGAATTAATAAAATTTTCAATTACATTTTCAATCTGCGGACCACACAGCAGCTAACTGGAAGTATAATGACTACCGGCGACTCTCTCGCTTTTTGCTCGACAGCTGGAATAAGAACCCCTCCGATGGGAGTGATAAAAACCTTTTAATATACTATCAGGCAGATCTAAGTGCTGTTCAAACACGGTAATATAACATATTTCCTGTTTATATGGGGTTATTAATATTTTTACCATTAGTTTTTAAGTTACTTAAAAGCCCGCGAAAAAGGTTGTGTTCCAGGTTATAAGTTTTTATTTTTGCCCGTTATTCACTCTATAAGCTTCTCTCTTCAATTATTCAAAGCACATTCAGTCATAAGATATGTGTAATTCTTCTTTATATATAGTAATTGGTGTAATCAATATTAAGATTAAATAAATAAATGCGAAATGCAGGTTTAACCTAGGTTTTGTTATTTTTAAACTCAAGCGTTGCATTATAAGAAGTAAGAATACCAAAAATATGTATGTTATCTACTTTTACATCTGTTCATTTCCCCACCTACTTCTGTTTTTTTACGTGCCGTAAATTCATGACGTCACACTAGACACCGATAAACCAAAACATCTACCTAATTAATCTATCGTCGATCAGTACAATACGTCTTGTTAAATTCGTTTCGATGCCAATTTGGTAATATTCACTTACTTGATTTCTTTTTATTTCTAATATATTTAAAACCTCTCATTGTCATACTTGATCTGCTGATATTTTTGTGGTTTGGTTATTTTTAATATACGTTTCCATTGTTATGTCATACTTCATGAGCTGTTTTTTTCAATAATCACATATTTAAGAACTAAGTTCTTGTCGGTGGAGCATCCTCCATTTGCATCTATCTTCTGCCATCGATTTAACCTCCCTGAACGACACAACCTTTGCCTTCTCTTTTATATGGTCTATAAATGCCCTTCTTAGCTTTCCTTTTCCTCTCCTACCTTCGATTTTTCCTTCGATCAGGTGATAAATATCGATAAAGTCATCGCGTCATATTCCTATGATAAGGTGGCTACACATTTTCCCTCACCTCGTCTCTATCGGTAAAGATTCATTTTTCTCAAAGAAACATCAAAAAATATCTGAATTGAAAATCTCTTTCTTTTTCTCTAAAGTCGCTTAAAAATTGCATGTTTTCATGATGTTCACGATAATTTGCACATTGAAAACAACATTTTTAACAATGATGCTAACAGACTTCTAACAAGGAATTCATTGATTTAACGCTCTTGGCAAGGACAAGTAGGTCAATCATTTTTCGCTGCCGCTAGATGGCGGTGGTCGTCCAGTCATGAAACTAGATGACAAGTACACGATATAACGATGTTATATCGTTTTTATTACTGCAACACATTTTATGGCCATCGTTAGAAACAATAACGCTCAGGCATAAAGAATAGATGAATTTCATTAGATTATGTAACTTTTTCTATAAAAACTAAAAAATAATATTCACCTACTTACTTACCTAATTAAAACCGATTGACACCATCTCATTTACATTAATATTTTAGTTCATGGAAGTAAACTGCTTCCATGCTGGTCTGGGGAGTAAAGAAAAAACATAGATGTAGGATTAAGTAGGTAGGTAGTAGTTAGTTGACTTGCATATTCATCACTTTTATTGAAAGTTATAAAATGCATGTCGATTAAAATAAAAATAATAATGATATATTTTCATTTATATATTTTTTATATACTAAAATAAATAGATTTATATTTACAAGGTAAAAAAATGCTTGAGATTTTTTTTGTCAAGTTTAAACAAACTAAGTAAAACATAGCAATTATTTACTATACCTAATTTATTTGTCTTAGAGAATTCTAATATTATTTACATTTACAATGTGATCTTTGTTAAATAAATCGATATGATATTGGTGTATATTTCCAAACATCTAGCATGAATTAAAAAGTTGAATTAATAATCACAATAGCAACAACCTATATCCTTTTAATTTTTTTAGTAAATAATTTAATTTTCATATTTGCATAAAAACAATGTATATTTACTGTAATTAACTTTGCTCATCTCATTGAATTGTTGTAAAACATATATGTGTGTGTATGATTTCATAACTTTCAATAAAAGCGATAGATATGCAAGTCAATTAAAATAGAATTAATATAATGTAGTACATATTATAATACATTTATATAATGTGCCATATAATAATACTTAATTGTAATATATAATTCTTCTATTTTTACTACGGTGGATAGATAGATGTATCTTACGAGTAGAATAAGCAAAAAATTTCATTGCATGTTTTAGTTTTTTCAAACAAGGGAACTGTAGGATTGGCAGGTACATTTATTTATGATTGTGAAGGTAGATTCTGCCATTGAACAAAAGCAGTCTATCTCACTACACGGTCTTTGATTGACGTCCCATACATAACAATAGAATGTACCAGCTGCTTTTCTTTCCGCGCAGATCGTAAAAGTCAATCGAGGGAAAGGGCTTTAAACTGGGGATACCTCCACTCGTAGGCGATGGGTTAGCAACCTGTCACTATACCTGAATCCCCATTCCATCAGAGAGCCCACTATTTAGCTAAGCGTGGTCTTCGAATCTCACGACTCTTGGCTCTGTCTACCCCGTAAGGGATAAAGACGTGATTCTATGTATGTATGTATGGAAGTTAAAGTAAGGAAGAAGTACTACGCTTTGGTCAGCTAAGCTGTCAGAAGTTCAGAAGGCGCAAAAATTGACAAAGTGCTAGGGATTATTACGCTTAGCTCAAAATAGATGACGGCACATGAAGTAAACAAGCAAATTATAAAAAAATAAAAAACACGACCGACAACTCACATAGCCTATGTCACTCGGAGGAATGCAAGGAATCTAAAAATACCTCTCATATCAAAATCTGTTAAGCCGTTCAGGAATTATGGCGGAATAAAGAAACTTACATACATACATACATGAACCCTGAAAGCATAACACTCCTTTTTTGGTCAGTCGTGTAAAAACACATGTCAATGTAACTTGTCGTCCTTTTAAAGACTTGTCATTGTCAATGTCAAAATAATCTTACATTAGCAGGAGTAGTAATCGCAGTAATTATTATCTTAAGAAGATTGCAAAAATTAGCAAACAATTTCCTAGTTTGAAAGTATGCAGTCAAGGAGGCATGCAGTTCATCACGGTGGAAATTAACCTCAATATTCTGCTGACGGTACCGAACGTGTCAAGTAGGCGTGAGTCAATAGTGCTGAGATGGCTATGTGAATGTGATTACTGTTGATGTATGTTGTTTCGGGCAAGTTGTAGAATAAATAATATGCCAAGATGTAATATTGCATAAAAAAGTGTGCCAAATTCTAAGGTTATATTAAAAACAATATTTTTTTTAATGTTAACATTCCATTTCATTCAAAAGAATTTAAAATATTGAACATATTTCTGTGTGTACCAATTTGTATTTTTTTTTTATGTAATAGGTAGGTGTTAATCAAACACTGGCCGAAAAGAAATTTCAAACGCAATCTTTCGCTTTAACTTGAATAAAAAAATTAAAATGCCCAGCTGCCACCAGGTGCCAAGAAATTACTTTTTTGCCAGCAAATTTTAAGAAAATGTCGTAATTTGAGATCCTAAGTGGACAGTTGGTATGTGCGTTTGGTGTAATTTAAGACTTTAGCTTTCAAATATGTATTCTAAGATAAGCAATTTATATGTTTTGAAATAAGGTGTCCAAGCCATTACGTAAATGGTCGGAATATTAAGTTTATTTTAACAAAAACTGATTTTAGTGTTACAAAAAGATTAATTTTGCTTGCAAGCAATTAAAAGTGAAATGTAAGAATTATAATTATAAATGCTAATTCCCATTTCAGATTGGTCGCCGCCAAAGTAAGGCCTGCGTCTGCGCAGTATGGAACGTGAAGATGAATACATTGCGAGATAATTTTACATCGATAAACGGCAGCTAATCTGAATCTGAATGAGCGAAAGAAAAAACAAAAAAGAATTTGAACATCACTGGCATAATATTTTCTATAGATGAGTAAACGTTGAGCCAGAATATATTTTCTTTTATCGTGAAGAAATTTCTTTAACCGAAGGAAAAATTGGTCAAGGTTAATTACCAAAATGAAAAAATATTTATTTACAACAGTGTTTTTGAAAATCATATTCGTAAGAAATTTCGTGTGGGGCATGGAGTATGCATCTCGAACATCAAGATATTATGTAGGTACTAATCTCGAAAGAAAAGCTCAGAAAAAAGCATAAGAATAAGGCAAATTAAACAATTGTTATTAGCAGGTAGGTAATAATTTTGGTATAGACTAAGTTGATGTAGATGAAAAACATCTTTTCCTTATCATTAAAATAACCATCCAAAAAGAGCTCACTTTCAAATTACATAATAATGTGTTAATTCCCTTTCATCATTATTCCCCAGTAGCAGCGTAGTAACAAACCTACTTAACATGTAACATTCGGTAGTAGTCCCTTACAAGAAAGTCTTTGATTGTAAGTACACTACTCTATTAGGGTTACCACCTTTTAGCTGTAAGTATCAAAGTAAGAGAAAAAATATTTTCCGGCAATCAGTAGTGATAGAAATAAAGGAAGACCCAAGAAAAGATAGATGGACTGTGTCAGGGACAGCATGGGAAGGAAGGGAATATCAAATGAGATGGCTAACGATAGATTGAAATGAAGGAAATGAACAACAAAAACATACTGTGCTGACCTCACATTAAAGCGGGCAAAGGTGAAGACGAAGAAAAAGTAGTGATAGTGACACAAGGGGCAGCGCTACTTCTACTTCTACTATCTCTTTTAGCCATTTTGTCACCATTTTGTCTTTCAAACAACTCGTTATCCCGGAAGAATTTTGTTTATTTTTAATTCCTTCCGGGAGCCCCTTGACGTTTTTTATTTTCAGAACCTAAATCCGGAAGACTCCCTAAATTTCGGGAGAATGGGAATCCTAGCTCTTACGTCAAAGACAGAGTTCTGCGATGAATGAGAAGTTCTCCGTTTCACTACTCACGCTCATTTTAAGTACAACAACTTATATTTCGACTATTTAATGGACTGTTGTTAAACTAATTAACATAATCGTTTATTATAACAGTGTTCATTTCCATTTGACAGTAATATGCCCTTGAAAAGTCAATAGCTGAATACTAATTATCGACTAATGAATTGCAATGTCAGACAAAATACCTACCTAACTAAATTTTATTACCGAAAAATCTAATTGGATTGATTTTGATTTGATTACAGACTATTAGATGAACAAAATATTTCATGGAGATTATTAAATTAAACAAACACAAACATAGTTTTGATGTTCACATCATGAATACAAATAAATAAAACCCAAACCGACCTTTTAGGTTTCCATTTCCTAATGAAGACTCCGAACATGTTGATATACGCATTCATTCACATCACTAGCACAAATCACGATCTCAACTATCACCTGTTCACAACACTACTACTATCTCCGTTTATCAGCACAAATTAACTAAACAATCTGCAACCGTTTCAAATCACACACACATCACTATTAAAGAAATAAAAAAGAAACATTCGTTAAAACAGGCGAACACTTTTTTCAAAATAGAGCACCATAAACTAAACGAAATAATGTCTCTTTTCGGCCAGTAGCAGACGACGCGAGCACCAGTTTTTTTAGAGAGGCAACACACGCGCGCGCATTCGGCCAGCGATGCAAGGCGACTGGCTGGCTCGTGAACTCGTGATTGCAATATGCAGCTGGTGTATATCCCGGTTGCTTAGTATTAATAAATTTTAGATGTCAACCGCTTTGCGTGGTGGCCGGTTGATCTTGCTTGCCAGTTGTTTTGGCTGAATGGGCTTGGTGTCAATGCATGGAGGGGATCGTTATGCACAAAATTGGATTATGCAACTCGCTTCGATGTGCTTGGTTTTGGTAAAAATGGCAATGTTTGTGTTACTAATGTAAAAAATGTTGAAAACAGTTAATTGTTACCAAAATAACGTAACGTTAGTTATGTGCAGTATTGGTAAATACAAGTAAATAGATTGGCATGACAGTGATCATACATATTACAAATACGGACAGTGATTCCGAATTCCATGAAAGAAAAATAGAAGTTTTAACCAATATAAACATCATTATGGAACATAATACCATTACTTTCACTTCTGAACTGGACGTTGATAAAAAGCACACAAATTGAAACATGACACCTCTAACTGTTACAAAACCTGTCATCGGAGCCACCAACCCACGCAAGAAGCTGTAACTAATCACTTGATGACTATATTAGGTAAGTACAGTCGACAACAAAAGTAGCTCAACAGACATTAGAAGTATCTTGGTCACCAAATTTTGACATTGACTGACTTGCACTATTACCATATTTATACCTTTTGACGTTGACTGTTCTCGCTGCCTGCTGCCTGACCAGTTAATTGAGCAAAAATCGTATGTCACACGTTTTTGCAAATCTAGCGAAGCAAATTAAGTTCTGTCACTCCGACTAGATAAAATCAGATTTCATCAAACAGATTTCAGTTGCGATGCGAAAAATCCAATTTTGTGCAATGGGATTTTAAATAACTGGATCTAGCTGGGAGAGAGAGCGTCGAATTTACATATTTGGAGCGGCAGGATTTTTGGCACAACGTATGTAATTGATTTAAAGGTAAAATAACATATATAGAAACTAAAATATAAATAGTAGAAGCACAGCGCATCAACGCTCATCTGAATCTCAAAAGACATGTATCTAAAGTGATGCATAACATCGCAGAGATAAAGAATTCCTATGATATAAAATTCTGGATGAATTTTTAGATGAGTTGTACGGGAATTCTTTTTATCTATTTACCATTAATCCTAATCATAGATACCCAATAATTAATACATTGCATCAAAAGAAAGAACTTGAATTTACACCTACATGCTTTTGTTAAATCTACCGAAATCAATAAACATAATTACACAACATGTCGAAAACATCAAACAGCAAATGGTAATACAAAAACAACAAAGTTACAAAAAGTGATACATCAAGATGCCAGCCCAGCAGATGATCCCTGCGACCCACTTCAGGGCTTCCCAAATTATCAACAATCCCTCGGGCTATCTACCCGGTTCGACCCACTTTTCTCGCTCGGATTGGTCCTGAAGATAAGAATTTACGCGCAAATGCTGAATTCTGCGCAGTCTTTTGTTTGAATTTGAAGTGTTTAAAAGAAGTACTAACTGGCTGGTAAGATATATTCTAAAAAAAATGTTATGCTTTGACGTGCGTTAGCAAGGGTTATTACCACATCAATAACTTTTTGTAAGCCAAATGTTGAATGTTGGGCAAGGTAGAGTACCTACGTAATGGAATAAATTTTTGGAATGTATTACTTTAAAAAGAAATTTCAAAACAAATTTTATGCGTAGGTAGTCTGGTTTACTTTTGAGGCTTCAAGCCTCAAAAGTAGTCTTTGTTCATTTTAATATTGTGGTTGGCTACGCTACGGCATCAAACCTGGCAAATTCCATAAAATTTGATCCTTTCTTCGTGGAGAAAAATTGAGTATCCAAGTGTTGTTCACTTGGATATTTTCAATGACTCTGAGTGCATCAACCTTTCAACCTTTGTTGTGTGCACAAATGATTTTAAGGCTTTTTCAAAACGAATGATTGATTGCACCTGCCTTTTATCCTATACAAAAAAATGCAAACTGTACAAATTGAAACCTGATTGGAAGGCAATGAGTCGAATAAAAACTTTTAAAAGGCTAATTCATCATTAGGTATTGAACAGGTGATAATCGAAAGATATTTGTATCGTAATTGTATCCAATAGGTATTAAAAAAAATAAAAAACTTGAAATAATCTGAAACAAAAAAGCATATCTATCTCAAAGAAGATCCTTTGAGACTTGCAAAAACTATATGAAATATGTTTTCAATTATTTTTTTGCTGCCTAAGCATGATTATTTCAATAATATAATTTCAAGCACATTGCTCTTCAAAAAAGGCTCTTTGCATATAAGGTATTAACTTTATGGGTTATTTGGATGACGATTCATATACTTATTTTCATCATACCTAGGTACTAGTATTATAAATGCAAAAATCTTTATTTTTCGCTTTCGCAAATTGGGGTCGTATCAGCTTATAATGACAACCGGACGTGTATTTGTAATCTTATATTCTTCCAATGATTTTCATTTTCATCATCATTAAATTTAAAAGCGAGGCTCTTTTCGGTGGAGTACCTTTCATTTTTTTCTCTCCATTGGCAACAGTAATCGTTTTACTTCTATTTTTCTAGATACGACTCGATGACGCTCACTTTTTTCTTTATTCGCCTCATGTAACCCTGGGTCTTCCCCTACTTCCTTTTACCTTTTAATAAGTCCAGAAAATTACGTCAAAAAGGAAATAATTCGCAGAATCAAGATAGCAACGACGCCGTCGAAAATCAATATCAACTCGTCAGTATTTGAATACCCAATGCTAAAGGTTCGGGCGATGTTGAGTGAAAAATTGGAGATACGCTTACCCAGCAAATGAAACTGCTCGAACCGCTTAATCCACGTAAATTTATTCAGAGAGGCCGGAATGCTGATTTACCTGAAACGAAAAAGTAGGTATACTTAAGTTATAAAGCTCAAGAAATTTAATGCCGATTAACCTCACAAAAAATACTGACGCTATTTCCGTTCAATATTTTATTTAATCGACAAAATGCATCGTTTTGATTAGATCAAAGGAAGGATCAAAGGAATTAATCAGAAATATTACCTACCTACTAATAAATAATACTACCTACTATTTTTGTAGTCAAGTAAACTATCTAGCTTGAGAAATAGCTAAACTCGGTTGAAATAATAATGTTTATATAAAATTTATCATGCCACGTAATTTTATACTCAGATTTTTAATGCTGCTATGGCATTTGACTGACTAACCATGTAGCAGCCAACAACTTTTGGTATCTCCCCACAGCTACGTGAATTAATAGTGGAATAAAAAACATTGTCATAATGAACAGAGGCCGGGCCATAATTTTTGATTTTTATCACATAACAAGGCCACAGTTTGTACAGAATTTCCTCGCCATCATTTCATTACCAACCCGTTATAATGTCCCATCGTCTGCTAAATTGAGGTCATTTGGGTTTCTTCGTGCGAAATCATAAATTTAAAAACTATCTGATTAAGAAAGAGGATCATATTTTATGCTCAAAAGCATTCCAGGAAGAGCTGTGTTGAGAACACCTGACATTTCTGTAATCACAGCCGCCGGCGAGCGTGCACGGCGAAAAGATGGCCAACTTCTTAGTAGAGTTGATGCTAAACATATTATTTAATAGTAGGTAATATGTAGATAATTCTTAGGAATAGAACAATATCTAACTTATCTTAGAAATTAAAGAATACTTGTACAGGCTCACTAAGTTAAACGGGAATTGCAAAGTAACACGATTATTCAATGAATTAAAAATCTTATCTTTTACTAGGGTATCGTAGTTGTTCACAGCAAGAGTTAATCCAGAAAAATTAATATTTGTGATGATGATAACATAGAGGTCTTGTTACTATACTGAAATCTAAATCTTCTCTCGATAACAATACTTATTTATTAAAGAAAAATATTTATATAGTTCAAAACATCCCGATTCTCAACGTTCGGAAAACATGAGAACACCTTTTCAGTAATGACAGACAGTGAAACGCCAGCGGCGTGCACGGTAATAAGAGGCCAAGTTCAAACTACAGGATCGAGAAGCATTGCTGCGTGAACCGCCAATTTTAGATGCATTGTGCACGACTGATCATTACGGAATTGTTCGTGTACATTGATGATATGCTGGGGTGTGCACTGGGCTTGGTAACAAATTCTGTTGAGTGAAAAGTGGAAGCAAAGATTTGAGAAACATGATTGTACATGATAGAACAGACTATGATTATTCCATCGAAATTTCAAGTGAGGCAGTACAAATGGAGAAAACAAAAATTTGTCAATTAGTCAACTAACTAGCGACACTGATGGTTGTCTTAAATAGGACGAATTATGTTATCTCCTGGAGCCTTGCAACAATTTAGAGACGTCATTCCATAAGGATCCCCATTTCACCTTGGCCCTTGGCATTCAGAATGTTCAAAGGCGGTGTGCTTTGACTTTGCCATTTTCAAATTCTTCGTCTTTAAATGTCGGACTCGAACCAGCCGTCCTAGGATTCAGCTACCTATTAAAATTTTTCTTCAAACGACTAATTACCTATTTAGAAAAAAAAAATGAATAGTTCCTTTCCGGATAATTCTGAGCGTTATTTCTATACCTATCATTAACAAAATCACCTTTACCAAATATAAGTAGTACCATATGTTTCTTGACAAATAATTTAATGTCCCGAAACATAGAGTCTTCTGCAGATTTTTTTTATAAAGTCTTAGATTTAAAAATAAGATTTTATCTAGTGAGCGAAAATTGATTATAGTCACTCAATAACAAGATTATGGATTCGAGGTGAACGACCTGACAAATAAATCCTTGTTGGTTACCTATCCGGAAACTGCAAATATGGAAACATTAGCAAACACTTGCTAAATTATGTAAATGTGTTTTTGCTGTTTTAAAATAGGTACATAACTATTTAAAAATACCTCCTTTTGTAGTAGATAGCTTACAACTGCTTGGTACAGTCATCAGCACAACGAACTACACAAAGCCCCTATTTCAGTTTCATTGAGGTCCAAGCAGAATAAGTTGAAAAGCTGGTGACTGTACTGCATCAAAACGAGCATAAAATCATAAAGATGAGCAGAGGAACGTTGTCATAAAAGTAATATTCCCTTGTCCAGGGAACATTAAAGATAAGTAGTAATATAACATTTGTAATATACCGACGAGACCTCACAAATGAAGTGGGATATGAGTAAGCGAAAGATTCATGTGCAAAATACAAACAATAATGTAACTCTCTCTCAGCCGAAAGACGTCCACTGCTGGACAAAGGTAATAATAATAATGTAACTAAATACTTTAAATTGTTAGCTAGAAATTTCTGTTTCTACACGCAAAATTTACTGAATACAAAGTATATTACAGGTAGGGAATAATCTGTAATAGCAGTAGTATACTTTTTATCTCGAAATACTAGTAGAGCAGTAGCTACATAGATAGTCTAACCAAAGATGGACTGTGTCGTAGAAGTAGGGCAAGTACTGGAAGAAAAAGGCAAAGTTGCGTGATAAGTAGAAGCAACTCTTCGAAAAGGCCAAGACCCAAAAGACAGTAGTACCGCAGGAATGATGAACACAAATCTATTAAAGAAAGAAGATTTTTGTACCCTTCACATAACCCGGGGTGCGATCCTAGCCTAGTTACGTAACAGACGACCAATCAACCGTCCGTATGCGGATCACGGCTTGCCTGGGGAGCTCATCATTTCGTTTGTTATCTGAATATGTCGATACTCGATACATACTCATCGATATGAGTGTAATAAAAACAGTTTATGCAGATTCGAAGATGAGTCTTTATGAACGTAAAGTATGTATTGTGTGTGGAATTCAATATTGTATGGGAATCACGAATAGTGGAAGCGCGCTGTGGAGGAAGAAAGAGAAAGAATTCGTTTGTTTAAACAATCGCCTAATTCATTGTATGTAACTATGTATAAGCCTTTTAGAAGTGGTGATTCATATACCAAAAGAAAGATTATACCAACACGGTTTAGACTTTAAACTCTATCATAATTGAAAACTGAAGAAAAAATTCTTCTTAAGTAGAATTATAATTTGTAAAGGAGAACAATTTCCTAAACTAGGTGAAACGAAACTATAGTCATTGAATAAGTGTTACTCGTTCATGCTCAACCTACTAGACCGATTAGGATGGAATTTGGTACACTGATAGAGTAAAATCTGGAATAGCACTTATCCCAAAATTCCCATGGTGTCATCTGAGACCTTTAGCGCAGCAAGTCTTACGCAAACATCAACGTAAATAAATACCTTCTCTCAAAAAGTTGGTTGTAAAACTCGCCAGGTGAAACGGGACGCAATATTTTCCAGCGGTTCCGAAACTAGGTCGCGCGGAAGCCCGGGAAATGTCAGCTGGGAATTACACAGGGCTGTCGACGAGAATTGGCCAATTTTCTTCAAGTGGCTGCTTGGAACGGACGGCCGAGGGTACAAATATTTACTTGAAAACATAAATAAATATTACCTAATACTTTCTTCTTTACTTTTTTTGTGGAATCAGTAATGTATGTTACCTCCTCTATCTCACTTTGACGCAAACCATCCATTTCTTTGGTCTTCCCATGTTTCTTACCCATTTTAATTTTGAGTGTATCTAACAACAATGTGTCAGACATTTTCAAGTCATCCAAAGGCATGGCAGACTTTACGATCGCTACTTAAGCCATAACATCAGTTTTATAGACTAATGACCGAATCAATAATCCCTTCACTTCCACGTAAATGGTATTTATTCATTGATATACTTAATAGCGACAGAGGTTTACTTCTTAGACGAGGCTTAGACAACACATTAGGCACATTACCAACACATAAGCATACCCGATGCTACTGCTGAATACACATTAAAAGAAAAGTCTCAATTGACAACCCTATGCTCTGTGAGGTCTCGTATTATAACTACTTTACTAGCTCTTGCCTGCACCTTTTCCTTTTTATTTTTAGTTCCACTTTTAATTAGCTTAGAGTCTTTTTCTTTTTTCCTAGCAAGATAAAGTTGTATTTTATTCCGCGTTTTAATTAACACACGAACGAGTAAGTTAAATATAGAGTAATTTGCATAAATGTACATTTGTTGAAGTACGACTTTTAGTTATGGCTTTTGAGGCACTGGCTACTTCTTTGATATCTTTCTCATTCGACCCGTGTTCCTTGGTTTCCTAGGTTTAGATGTCTGTCAGGCTCTTTATGTCTTAACCAATTTTTGTCTGTTGATGAACTGCTTGTTTTGTATGGATCTCTTACTTTGTCTATACGCATTACTCTCTTCATACATGCTTAACCGTTAGGTGCTCCTAATATCCTCCTTTTTAATGAGGTCCGGAATCTGATCGCAGTGCGTTTGTTTATAATGATCACATACATTATGAAGCTGGTTAGCTAGACTTATTTACTCTAGGCAAAGAAAACATACACTATGCGAACTCTAGGCTAGGAAATGTATAATTGCGTCCGTAATAAAACAATTCTCCAATAAACCTTCTTGTGTGCTATTTTACTGAGCATTTCATGCGAAACGAACATGATGACTTGACGTTCGCAGCAAGTGGAAAGGTTACTTTGAGTAATGTAAAATCATATTTAGGATCTTTGGAATAAAGTTGAGATTGCTTATTTACTTTTCTTTCCGCGCTTAGGTCGATGACATTATTTCTTTTGTAATATTGACGCCGATAACATGTTACGTAAATAGCATAATGTTGATGTTCGATATTTTTGCCAAATTTCGATCAGTAATGTTGAGCATCGGTGGTTCAGTGGTAGAATGCTCGCCTGCCACGCGGGCGGCCCGGGTTCGATTCCCGGCCGATGCATAAATTACTTTTATTGTCTTGATTAGGTACTTGTTTAATTTACGCAACTGTAAAGTTTTTTGTGCACATACCAAATTATATTATGTGAATTTATCTTAATTATTTCGAAAAGTATGATTTAGAAAATAATTTATAAAGGCTTTTAAATAAAGCCAGTTATTTCTAACTCGCGTATATTCCGTATTCCACATTAGAATCAATATTTTTGATACATAGATAGAAATCGCAGATATAAATCTTGAAGAACCAGGTTACGTTTGTTTGTACACCGTTAGCTAATACATATGAGTAAGATATATCTACGAATGAGTAATTACTATTATCACAGATAGTATAATACTATACCTACTATTAAATAACGCCTACATAGAGGACTGACAATCCCATTAAAGAAAAGCAAAGCATCAAAATTTTGAATGAAGTTGTATACGGTGGAAATGATAAATAGAGACAAACTCTAAACAAACGCAGAAACAGTAATGAGCATTTAATCTACTATTATCATCATCCCAGTCGCAGTTTGTAGGATAAGAGAAGCACTGACAGAGAGCTTCAGAGAAGGATGCCGTAAAGAAGAAAGACTACTGACTGAAATTGTAACAATTCATACTGAGTTCTGACAAATAAACATTTCTGATTTTTTTAAAAAGGCCTATCTATGCTTTGCCGTGGGCAGATAAAAGGAGAAACGATGTAATGATCTGAAATCTACAGAAAAAAGAATCGATGTAAAATGATCGATAAGCAAGTGATAAGTGATTATGATGATCGATTCTTTCCGATTGATAAAATGCAGGGATAACATTCACACCTATCTATGCTTTGCAGTGGGCAGAAAAAAGGAGAAACGATGTAATGATCTGAAATCATGGAAGTAATAAGTACCTTTGTTGTACAAAGTACTTACTACTTCCATGTCTGAAATCTACAAACAGAAGAATCGATGTAAAATGATCGATAAGCAAGTGATAAGTGCTTATGATGATCGATTCTTTCCGATCGATAAAATGCAGGGATAACATTCACATTTCTATGTTGCAGATTTAAATGTCACCACCGCTTTGCAATCTGATGAATCCGCCATATTTTACACCACATACTCAGCTTTAGACCACGATATACATTTGCAATTTCTGGCCTGTGAAAACCGCAACACCTCATGGTTCACGATAGTAGTACAGCCAACGGCTTTGCAAATTACTGCATGGCCTTTATAAAGCAAGCACTAGAGATGAATTTGCAATGAATTGTAATAGGTAGAAGTGCTGATGGCTTTACTGCAGTGGGAGCATTGTATCCATTCGCAGATTGACCTTATTGGCTCCAATTCACTGAATTGATACGCAGTGCATGTCAATGAGCACTGTTCTTTTTTTTTCTTGTTTATTATAGGAGAGCTAAGAATAACTTGTGCGATGACATCATCTAAGTACTTGTTTTCATCGTGATCAGTCTCTTTTTATATTATAGGCTTTTTTATAAACCACCCCACTGCACGGTATCCTGCAGTGCCTACTACCTTTGAGGCTCATTTATATCCCACCCTGGGTATACATGCAGAAGCAGCATTTAAAAAGGCCTAACCTAACTCTAAAGCCCAAGCTGGTGCCTAAGAAGGTACTTTCGACCCCCGACTTCATTACATTCGTCAACTCATCTAGCTTTCAGATGGCCTAAGCTTCATCTAACTTCTACAGGCCACCACTGTGTCAATACCTACTTCCATTTATCGTTCCACTACTTCCACTTCAATTTGAGTTCGAGAATTGGAACTCCTGCTTGTGTCTGTGTTCCCAGCACGTACAACCTGACTCTCTTCAAAACCAGAGTGAATAGGCTGCTTCTGGGTAAGCTCGCTATACCGTAGACCTCATCTTCGTCCTCGGGCAAGATTGTGGTCAAGAGCAAACCCATCTTTATTTTAAAAAAAACAAATTCCATAACACGATTTCCTAAATTTTGAACTCTCGTTCTCTTCTGTATCTCTGTGTTAGAAACTCTGTTCTATAGCTTGAACAAGTATTTCCGTTAAAGGGATTCATGCTTAGCTCTACCCAAAATACTTTGACAAATATACTTTAAGACTTTGTTTTCTACAAATACGTTCTGAATACCTCGCGAGATGGAAGAAGCTGTCAAAAATATCGCATGACAGAAAATGCAGTGCGCACGACATTAAAACCGAGCTAAATTATGACATCGCATGTGGGTCAGTAGTTTCTACATCTGTGTCGGGTTAAAATTAACCTCCGTGACACATTGGTTCAATGCCTTGTAATCTAAACACGATTAAATACGTACAGTAACAGCTCATCAACCAAAATCGTTGCAAATTCGCCTCTATTATCATCGCATAGAAGTCTATTAACTAACTTGCCTGCTTAACATGTAGTTGACTGTACAACAAGAATCATTTGGCACGTGGTAAGAAAGCGAATTAATGTCAAGCAATTATATTTCTTATTGACCGAGCGAGCGAAGCGAGCGAGGATAGCACTGCTGGAGCGACCGAGCGAGCGAATAATTTTGTATATATATGTACGTATGTATATGTTTGTCTCAGCAAGGATAACTCTCGAATTCTCGAACTGTATTTCCACCGAAAGTTGAAAGCCGGAATACGTAGACGGTCAGGACAGTTAATTTTCGCTCCTGTTGAGCATCAAAATAAATTCCAGCCGTTGTGCCGTTTTTGAGATATTTAATTTTTTGTGAAATTGAATATTGTATTTTAATAGCTCGAAATGTCTACGTTCGCAGCGAACGACTAGTTTAATTTAAAACTAGTCGTTCGCTGCGAACGTAGACCTCGCGACTATTAAAATACACATATTTACTAATTCACAAAAATTAAATACCTCAAAAACGGCTGGACCGATTTTGATGCCCAACGAACTTGAAAATTCTATTAACCATCCCTACATATATTCCAACTTTCATCAAAATTGAACAACGGTTCGAGAGTTCGAGAGTTATCGCGGAACAAACATACATACATATACATACATATATAAACAAAAATGTGTGTGTTTTTCGCTCCAACCACAGAATTAATACTAGTAGTTCGCCGCGAAAATAGACCTCGCGATTATTACTCGCGTTTTTATTGATATATTATCTGATTTCGACTTTGACCGAGCGAGCGAAGCGAGCGAGCGTTTTAAATGAGTTAGGGCGAAACATTGTTTGTATGTATGTATGTATGTATGTTTGTATCCACTTTTTGATAACTGCCGAAACTGATTAGTCTCGATAACATATTAACGAAAATAATGGTATTCATTTTGTTCCTTGGCAGAACAATAGAATTTCAAGTCTGTTGTCAAAATCGTCGGCTCAGTAGTTTTTGAAATATTAATGTAAAAAACGTCCGCGATTATCTAAAAAATAGCGTTCTAACTGATACAACATCTAGATTTTATTTAGGGAACTGAATGATGTTAGAAAAGTCGAAATCAGAGTATATATCAATAAAAACGCGAGTAATAATCGCGAGGTCTAAGTTCGCGGCGAACTACTAGTCTAACATAATTCAGTTCCTAAATAAAATCTAGATGGCGTTATCCAAAGTTAGAACACGCTATGGTTTCGTTCGCTACATAATCGTGAACGTTTTTATTTATATTTCAAAAACTACTGAACCGATTTTGATGCCCAACGAACTTGAAAATTTATTGATATTTACTACATGCCTACCAAATTTCATCAAAAATCGGACCAATGGTTCGCAGTTATCGCGGTACACAAGCATACATACATACATACATACAAACAATGTGTTTCGCCCCCAACTCGATTTAGAGACCTTCGCTCGCTTCGCTCGCTCGGTCAATAAGTACTACGTACTCCAACTTGAATTATAGCCCTCGCTCGCTTCGCTCGCTCGGTCAATAAGAAATATACGTAGGTAGCGCCCTCATTCATGTTACAAGCATTTTTTATTAGGGGGTCAAAACTTCTTGAAATCGATATGCAGTCGATCTTAATTTAGATTTATCATTTTGCATTGAGATTAGAACATTAAATTCAACATTTCTGTCAGAATCCGATATGGTCTAGTGGCTAGGATACCTGGCTCTCACCCAGGAGGCTCGGGTTCGATTCCCGGTATCGGAATTTTTTTTTCATTAGTATGATTTTTTTTTTTTTTTGCAAATACAAAGGTATAATTATTGATACTATAGTATTTACAACTATGAGTCACATAAAATCGATAAAGATACTCAATATACAAGCATGCAAACAAGTTTTCCTACTACTCTGAAGTGTTCACACAACAAACAAACAAGTGGGCAACCTAGGTCCTAGACTATTATGACGTATCCTGTGGTCCTAGTACACACGGATTCATGTTCTCATTTTAGGGTTGCCTACTATAGAATAATTAATACACATTCCGATTTCTGTATTTGCCAATGTACAGAAATAAATTTAATTTTAGTTTTAGTTTTATTTACCTTTTTTAGTTCATAATTTGTTTTGTAAACTGTTAAATTATTGTAAATTATAAAATAAAAGTTCGAGAAAGTTTGTTGCTTCTGAACTTCACGTATTTCTATTATGAGTTTTACAAAGGGACAATTTGATTGGAGTTTGAGAAAGTTTCACGGAAATCAATAAATTGCCCGATAAATTTCGGCCAGGGTAAAATTTGGGTTTTATAATTAAAACTTTTACAATTATTTTTTTTTTTTTAATAAAATGATAAAAATATCAATACAAACGGTAATTTAAAAAAGTATATCAAAATAACATAGAGTTACGAAAAAAAAAATCATATTTAAAATAAGCAAAATGTCAAATAATATCAACATCCCAGAAAAAAATTACAAATGTGATTTCTCTAAGCAAGCAGCATCCCTATTGCGACCAGCGACTGCACCGGTTGGTTGCCCATCAGTGGGCAGTGCCCACGGCACCGTGCTACCCCACTCTGGATAACGGGGC
Organism: Ephestia elutella; assembly: GCA_018467065.1. Lineage (NCBI taxonomy): Eukaryota > Metazoa > Arthropoda > Insecta > Lepidoptera > Pyralidae > Ephestia > Ephestia elutella. The sequence goes on from CM031573.1 coordinate 17,779,515, forward strand.
TGTTATGTACCCCTGCTATTACTTGTTTGCTTTGAATGTGGTATAGTGAACCGTGTTATTTTGTTATTTGTAGCTTAAAAAAATGGTGGTGCTCGCTTTTTGTATGTATTTTTATATTATCTGCTTCGTTTTAAAGAAAAGGGATTTGTAAGTATTTATTACATTAGCGAGCGTATCCTCTTGTCATCCCTTGTCTTGTTAATATTTAGGCAATTTTTAGGATAATTTTACTCCAATAGCAGATAGAAAAAAGAATAATATGTATGACATTTATTTGTTTTTTTTTTGTTTAGATTTTTCATGCTTGATTCAAGATATAGTTTAGATCGTGTTTATAAATATAATCGGCTTTACAGTAATTTTTCAGCTCATCAATCTCTACATCCAATGCAAATCAATCACCAGAAACTTTCATATCTCTTTTCAACACTTCATTTCAATCAATAAAACTGAAATAAACCAAATATAAATGCTCATCTCTGGATGAAAGTGCTTCTAAAACGAATTACGAAGTAGGAAGTAGATGACTTCCTTGTTATTATTATTTAGAATACAGTTTCTAAGACTAAAATCCATATCCAAGCAAATCTAATTATTCCCGTTTAATCAAAAGTCTTTGCGTTTGATCCCTTAAAACTAATCCACTTCCACTTATTATTATTTTTAATTCCAGTGTGATCAACTGTATAAACTTAATTATTATTTTATTTTTAAATATAACTGATACTCTAGGCCTCTAACTTAAGGGATCAGCAGGCTTACTCTCGAAACTACTTCCAATCTCAATTTAATTTCAATGCAATCCCAATCTTGCCTAAATTTGCTACTCTTGAAATGATCGTTACTGCGATTGGATTGTGTCCCTTGAGATTGCCGTCTCGATCGGCTTCGAGATTTTCGTTGTAAGTTACGAAGTTAGCTACAGTTTCACCTTACGTCAACACGTGACATCTAATATTGAACGAGTGCGAATGAATGAAAACTTCGAATAAAACAAATGAAATTAGAGTATTTTTTAGTAAAATTATTTATTTAAAAATGTCTCTTTTACTATTATAAAAATACAGTTATTCTTTGTTAAATTACATTAGTTTATATAAGAATTATCAAATTAAATAATACTTCTAAAAACTTTTATGGCTGTATGAGTCTGTTTCTGTGCTTCATTTTGCATTGAAATTTTAAAACGTGACCAAGTTTACACAAAAACAATGGTACTTAAAAAAGTTTTTGATTTTTGAAATATTTCAAAGTGGTTTAAGTGCACGGTGCTCCATAGTTTGTGTGATAAAGTAAAAAATGTGTAAGCTTGCAGTCGCGCCCATGTACCCAAGGATCCTCGACATTTTCGTGTTGTTTACTCGGATAAAATTGAGGTAATTATTTCTTTCACTTTGTTTTTTCTGCACAATAATTCATGTTATTTATTTTCAAATACTAATTGATAGTCATCTTAGTGATTTATGCATACAATAATAATATTATATGCCTATTGTTGTAGAAATGGCTGAAACAGAACAACCTTCCACACCAAATGGGAAGCCTTGAGTGGAATTCCTGGAGCTAAAAATCCAGGATAATAGCACGGAGGCCTCTCTCTCACGGACGCAGCAGGCTAAAGTGAAACAAGAAGGAAGTGGCAGGAGTTTGGCTACTACTACACAAATGCCTTGGGTGGGGTAATAAAAAAGATGGGCAGGCTTGGGCCAAGGTAAGTGAGCAATAAAATACATATTTTAGCAATGTTAATTCTTTAATACCTATTAATAATTAAATCACAATAATTTTGCTTTCCCCATTGGCTTAGTACTGGGCTGAAAAAGAAGTCTGCTCCTGAAGAAGCTCTGCCAGCAAAGGGCCCAGTCAATGAGGCAAGCACAGGGGGTGGCTTTGGACATACTGCCCGAGCTGTCACTACTTGAGACAGAGGTTTGGTGGCGGTCATGGGTGGGGACTCCTTTGCCACACAGGCAGTAGGGGGCTAGCTGTAGACCCCTTTACTTTCCACAAAGTAATGTAAGTAAATGTTAATCAATATTCATTCTGCACTCTAATACGATCAATATTGCTATTGAGTTATTAAAGTGGACATTTATTGTTCTTTACAGTTGCAGCCTAGTCCCTCAATTCTGGAGCAACCATCGACGTCACAGGCTGCTGAAGACATTGGAAATTTACTTGCTCTTGAAACACAAGAAATTCAAATAGAGCAAGTACAAAATCCATTGTCTCCTGTAATGGAGAACGAGGCTGCGGTAGAGGACAGCGAGCAGCAAGGTGGTGCAAGTTTGTTGTGCAGTCTGGTAAGCATTGTATTAATAAAAATACCCTTACTGGCCATTTACGATATAAAAGAAACGTATCCATGAGCAAAGACAAGACTAAAATATTGTCCATTATTTTTTTCAGCAAGTGGTTGTCGAGCAGCACCTCAAGCCTTTGGTCAAACAAAGTCGTCAGAGTCGCCGTGTTTCATTTTTAGACACACAAAAGCAGGTCCGGCGCTTTGAGGAGATCGAGTCGAGGCGTGTACGAAGCAGAGACGCAGACTTGCACAAGCCTTGAGCCAAATTGCTGCTGCTGTAATGGAGATGGTTCGGCTTCTCTCAGTTTATCTAGAAGGAGAGAGACGTGGACCATTCCATTAATTAATTTATAATATAAATATAGGTACATACAATGTTAGAAATAAATTATAATTATTAAATGTATGTATTAGTAATTATTAGGTATTAGAAAATTTGAAATAATATAAATTTTACAAATTAAAAGGTTTTTATTTAAAAATTTAGGAATATAGTGATAGAGTCAGAGTGATATATGCATCCAGTAATGTTGTGTCTTCAGTCGATTGCATGTAAGCTTAGGGTTCCCAACATAATCTGATATTGACGGGCACGTGCTGCCCACAATTGTTGAACAAGATTTGCTATTGCCGCCTCTCAATTCCCTCTTTGAGGTCTACAGAAGTTCCACCTCTCTCATGCGGTTGCAGATTCTAGGTGAAATCCAGCTCTAGGTCTTGTGTTGACAGAATTTTCACCTTCCTCAAAAAATAAATGTGCCCTGTTACACTTATTATTATGGAGCACACAGCAAGCATTTATTATTTTTGCTGCGACATCAGGGTGATAATGCAATACCCTATGCCCTAACTCAAACACTTCCCCCACCGATTTTTTAGCACACCAATAGTGCGCTCAACTGTATTGCGTGCTGTTACATGCAGTTTTGTATAATGCGTTCCTCTGGAGAGCCAGCAATCGGCATCCACAATAGAATCGTCATCATGTACTCCTTTGTAGCATATCCAGAATTCCTAAAAACAATTTGATTATGTATAAGAAATAATGTCACTATGGTAAATGTGATGCGAAAAATGAAAAGTAAGAAAAAATACCAAGTAAAATTGCTGATTCACCAGAGTTTATTAATTGAATCATGTGGTCTCTTCACTGGATGTTGGTTCCAGATAAAACTGTCATGAGTTGCTCCTGCCTAATGACTTGGTTTACGTATCAACACTTCAATACATATTTAATTCAGAGTCACAAATCTGCAAATGAAAATGAATAATGTAGTCTACTAGTCATACACAAAAAATATTGAATAATAATCTGGAAATGTTTATATTAAAAATGGGTACATACCTATTAATACGCTTCCTAGAAATGGAAATGTTTACGGTTAAAAAACCTTTCTTCATTTTCAGCAGGACGTACTATGGCCACATGTGTCCCGTCTATACATCCTATCACTCCAGGGATGCCAAATCTTTCACAAAATCTGGAAACAACTGATTCTCAACACACATTTTGAGCAAAAAATAATAAACAATAATTTAATTTAAATGCACTACAAAAACCTTCTTTTAACACTATCCCGTTCTTGTTGGGTTTGGGGAAATTTTATGTATTTTTGTAGGATCCCGGCTGTTTAATGCTGCTGTCACATCCCTTATGGCTCGGGATACAGACTGTTGTGGACATGGGAGTACCTAGTGAAGTTCCCACTAGACGTTGGTAAGCTGCCAGTCGCAAAGAAAGATAGCGCTACTAGTATCTGTAAACCAATGAAACACTTCTTAGTTTGGCAAACTTGCGTGTTTTATTATTGTGAACAACACAAAAATTACAACAAAATTACCTTGTATTTCGTATTGATATCACTTTTTCTTTAGGACGTGTGGCATCAAGGGTTCTAGTTCTTTACACAATTCTTCGTAAAAAGCCTTGGTAACTCGATAGTTCGCCTTAAATTCGTTATCGCTCATAAGCGAGGGCTTTATCGGCGTACCGGGCAATCCGGACGCAAATTACGCTGTTTCTCGTAGGTCCTTCCTATAAGCTTCTCCTTAAGAATAACGAAGTTTGCAACACCAAACGGGCCATGTTAAGCACTTTTGTAAAAAATAAAAGAACTCAATCCCAATAACAAAGTAACTTTTAGCTATTGCAGCTAATATAAAGCACATAATATCACAATCTCAACGCAATAAGCAGCTGTCAAAATGGCTTCAAGCGAGTTCCGTTTCACAACTTCGAAACGCAATCTCAATGACATTTAGTTCACTCAATTTCCCACGCAATTTAATTCCAATGTGGCGCTACTATCGAGTTCAAGAGTGCCATTTGACGTTTATTGGATTGACATTGACTTGGATATTGGAATTGTGATTCGAGAGTAAGCCTGCTGATCTGAAGGGAACAACTCAAGCGTATCAAAATGAGCCAATACTTTATCATGGCCACCTTCCAGCGCTCCATCATCAGATCATCTATAGTACATATTCCATTTATGTGTTGCAATGGAAAACTTCGGATAGTAGGTGTGTCAAAATTACTTCTACCTAAATTTTGATTAGAATAATAATATAATATTCCAGCTTGATTAACCGTAAAGGAGAAAGAGATCAAGGAGATCAGGACCGGAATGATAATATTTTTAGTGGATCAGAAAGGAAAAAGTGAAAGGGTTCCTTTTTTACCTTTTGAGGTATGGGAACTCTAAAAAAATACCTTGAAAATGAAGAAGTTCGTCTGTCTGTTTATTCCAACGCATGTATATTCAAGATCCTGGATGGTCGCCTGTGAAAATCAACAGAGTACATAAACAAAACCTTGTCAGGTAAGTAGCGACTTCCTCACGTTGGTTCGAAAACCCTGGAGCTATGCGTTTACCAAAAACATGATATAACACATCAAAATGAATCGTAATACAAAGTAATAGAGTAACTAATGCCTTGTTAAGTGCCATGTTGCCTTTGTACACAAATGACATGATGATGATGTCTCGTTGTTTTGATATGGTTGTGTGTAAACCAGGGTCTTTTACGCCTTGTTGCATGAAATCATTTTTTTTAAATGGGACATTATAGACATAGATATACATACATACACACATTGGGTCTTACATAAGGATTGGAAGGGGATCTTTCACCTGCTTATTTAATTTATGAAAGTATTTCTATCAAAAGTAATAGCTAGGAACAGACTAAAATTTGTAGTTGGGACTCCGAACTACAAATTTTAGTCTGTTTGTCGTTGATTAAATCATAATTTGTTTAGAATAACTTTTTGCCAGTTATTCTTGAACAACAAACTATGATTTACCTCAAGCTTATCACTATTGATTTCGGAGCACCGACTGACCGAAAATAATAAGTAAATTCGAATTGTAATAGATCCTAACTAATATTATAAATGCGAAAGTGAGTTTGTTTGTTGGTTTGTTTGTTTGTTTGTTTGTTTGTTACCTTCTTCACGCTTTATCTACTGAACCAATCTTCCTGAAATTTCGCATACACATAGGCTGGAAGTACGGGAAAAGGACATAGGGTACCTTTCATCCCGGAAAAGCATCAATGTTCCCGTTGGAAATTCACGCGGGCGTAGCCGCGGGCGAAAGCTAGTAGATAATATAGAAATTTGAATTTTTAGGGTACAATCGGGAGTCAATAAGGAGTTCCTTCCTTAGAGTTTTTTCGAATTTGTCCGTCCGTTATAGTCTCTAAGCCGAGGACGGACAGACATTCTAGGAAAAAATAGCTTAGATAATCTGTCTCTCTATATTTCTCTCCATCTTTTCATAGTTCATGGAATTTGCGATACCATAGCTATCTATTATATTGATATAAATATTTATCAGTAGGTACTTGATAATGATAACACAACATTAGCATTGTTCTAAACGGAAGACTTTGATTATTTTGATAATATACATTTTTTTATCAACATCAGTTCTACACAGAAGCTCATATAGACTAAAATATGATTGTAGAAGGATTGATTATTGTATATTGAGAATTTGTATTGTTGTTTTAAATCTAGATCTTCTTAAAATTGTCCTAAATTTTATACATACAGGTACTCTTTCAATGGATAATTAATATAAGTTGTGATAGCGATAAACTATTTTTATTTTATATTATACTAATGATCAGATCTTAATTCATCTATTTGTTAATTAAAAAATGTATTAAATACCCACGAGACAGGCTCGCCCTTGTGTAGAAGTCGCAGATTAAAATTTTCTGGTTTCTGTTATGCGAACATTAAAAGATATTATCGCCGGCTTATTGCGCTGATCTGTTCAATTGTTCAAATAATAGTATTATCATTCATCATAATTAATGTCAAATAGATTTTCTGAATATATATTGAGATGTAATATCTATAATTAAAATATACCATTTAGTAAGTAATTTTGCTTTTAAGGGATACTAAACTCAGAGATCGGCCTCGTCACGCGTGTCTAGGAATATCTAAAAATAATATTACATTTAAGTAGTATATTTTTTTATTCTTTGATGAAAGATTGATTCAATTAGTAATTTTTTAGCATAATATAATAGTTTTATTTATATACACTCATATAATTTCATATTTATATTTTTTAATGAAGAATTATGTATTTATTTTAATTTTTACTTAAATAATTCAATATTGCGTTTTTTACCTTCAAAAACACTCGATTTCTTCAGCGTGAAGCTTGATTTTGACGCGTTGACCGGTTATGTCGTCGGTCGACATTGACACTTAGATACTTGTAACCAACTGTCAACGTCAAAATCAAGCCACGCCCAAGAATCGAAAGTGTTACCAATATTGAATTATTTAAGTAAAAATTAAAAATAAATACACATAATTCTTTTATTCTAAAAATATAAATATGAAGTAATATGAGTGTACTAATTAATAAAACTAATACATTTGGTAAAAAATACCTAATTAATCCAATCTTTCATCAAAGAATAAACAATGTACTACTTAAATGTAATATTATTTTAGATAATGGCATCCCAGAATACACACGTAAGGCTGACATCTTTGATTTGAGTATCGGAAACGCAAAATACTTACTAAAATGGTATATTTTAATTATAGATATTCATACTCCAATATATATTCAGAAAATCTATTTGACATTAATTATGATGAATGATAATACTATTATTTATTGAACGAACTGTCCACAGTAAGCCAAGCCCCCATACACTTTGAACAAAGTCCTTTAGTTTTACATAGTAAATAAACACCATTGTTATTTATTTGGTAAATAAATATTAATCTTATTTTTATTATTCTATAACTTCAAAAGCTTTCATACTTATGAAATTATAAATTTAAAAAAATGTAGGTACGTACTTTTGTCATGATTCTTTTCTTATTTATAAACCAGTTGAATTTAAAATTAAAATAAAGTGACAAGATTATTACAAAGCGAGAAGTACCTGCCATAATATGGCAACATTTGCGTTAATTATTCATAATTAGCTAAATTAGTGAGTTTAATGTATTCAAAGACCATTTTAACCTGTGTACAATGACCTTGTCGAAACTTGTATTGCGAAGAACAGTATTGTAGAAAAATTACTTAAGTAGGTACCTACCATTCTTATGTTTTTTTTTTTAACTTCAGGCACCATTAAAAATCTAACTTGGGCCAGCAACACACGCCCAAAATATTGTTTTTTTTTTAATAATTAAGTTTTTGTAACTATTCCACATTCAAATAAATCCCATCAAAGGAAAATCACTAAACTTGATGTTGCAAAACTGATATTTTTTTTATTATCGGTCAATATTCATTAGTAAGTGATATAAGATAATATCGAATATATAGGATTGTATAATAGTCTCAGTTTTAATATAATTTTGGAAATGCGATAGTCAATATTAAATAATATTGAATCATTTCAACTGTTTAAGGCGTTGGTTTAAGGTATCAAAAATTAATTTAAAATTAATATGTCACATCAATCACCATAGATAGAGCATACATTATCAAAATATAATGTACACAGCGTAAAAAGTGGAACTATCATGAGAACCTCTTTACCATAGCAAAGCCTCTCCAAAATGCATTGTATTTTTTTCACAAAATTGAGTCATCGAGTCATCGGTCTCGCCTGGCTACAATGAGATAACTAATCAATTCGTTGAGGATTAAAATTAAATGTGATGTAATCTGGTGAGAGACTAGGCCTTGAACCTTGGTTTACTCAGGTTGTTTGCGTTTACGACATCGATGGTATTAGCATTACTACGGAGAAGCAGAGACAACTCACGTGACTGTGTTCGACAATGTCAAAGTTGAAATGTATTTTTTTACACACAAAACATAAAATATTTGAAAAATGACGTATTAATATCAATATCACGTTACCAAGCAAAATACTTCAATAAAAATAAAATAATAATTAAAAACAAAAAGTAAGTTTTGCCTTCTCCTTTATTTGGTCTCTTATAAGCCCGTCTTGGCTTTTCTCTTCCTTTTCTAGCTTCTGTTTTCCTTTCTATTAGGTTTTTAATCAAATCAAAATGTCGAAGTCAAAAAGAGAAGAAGAAGTCAAGAAGAGAAAGAAGATCAAATCAAAAAGTCGAAAATCGAAAGATGTTCGGCCATCATGTCGTACAAGATGGCCGAACATCTTTTCACGTCTGGATTAAATAATAATATAGCAAACACTAAACAAGAATGTCGACAAGGTAAGAATCAAAAACATTTTTATTTGCTGTTTTTCAGGGACCAATTATTTTTATTTTATTACTGGATATAAAACCTATATTTTTTTATTCCATTGGTGTTCTGAGGACTAAAAAATAGCCCTTCATATAAATAATAGCAAGCAATTCCCGTTCGATTGCTAACGCAAATGGCATTACTTATTGACCCCTTATTGGCTTATACTGCGTACCGAACCCTTTATTTATATGAAGGGTTAGAAATTGTAGTATTTATTAAATTGTTCGTTAGTTAGAGATTTTGTCCAAAAGCCGGTTGTCATTAAATAATGTGAGAACAGGAAGAAAACTAGGATTGAATACTAGTTGAATGTTATGGCACTTCCTTCAGTTTTCTTTCAGAAATCTGTAAGATTAAAAACCAATTGCTTAATTTATTAAAGCGCACCATTATAAGTTCTTATTCTTAAATGCATTTGACTACAATTGGACTGTTTTTCGAAAAGTAAAAACCAGTTCAAAAATTATACATGTGGTCAGGACAAGAGCTGCTACTTAATTTACGATATTTCGAGTCAACACGACAATAAAGTTAATTCACATAAAGATTATAATCTGTTCCGTTCACTTTTAAATACAGATTATGATAATTTTATAAAAATTACTACGCCGGCATAAAATCCTATATAATTTTAAAAACAAAAGAGTAACTACTCGTTATTTAAAGAAAATAAGCAACAAGATACGACTAGGGTGACCACCCAGCGTGAAACCCTACAAGGCTGTGAGCAGTACAAATAGAGGGCCAATTTCCAATTAAAATCTCAGCAGGTGGTCGCCAGAGGGCAGCACTAGTCGAAACAGATTACACCGACATGGGTCGCCAAGGCTCCAGGCGGCTGTGACGGGTTAACATTCAAATAGGAATGGGACAAAATAACCTTGCCTTTTAAATAATAGCGTAATTATATTTTTTTAAGATGATTGAGTTAAAAAATCGTGCAGTCATTAGTATCTTTCCTCTGACTTTTTTTTTGTACTCTTTGAAATTATGAATATGTGTGTGGTAAATTATGATTAGATGTGGTTTTGTGCTTAACACTACTTTACCACAGAATTAATTTATTATTATTAGTCCACAACATACCTAATTTTTTTGGAGGATACTGCCGTAGTAACAATAATCTAATCTGTGATAATGCCTCGAAAATAATCACAATCCATCTATGTAAGTATAACTTTTAGGGTTCCTTTGTAAACAGACTTCTTTTTATTTACTATTCTATTTATTCTAGAGAATATTATAGCAAGTAGTAAGTACTTAACAGACGGTGACTTATTTCCACCAGTTAAATTTTCGCAGCTGGTTTGCATGATGAAACATTAGGTTTCCATGAAATTCTGTAGCAAAGAGTCAATTTTTAACTCTCCCATACATATTGGCCAATCTGGGGGCCGATTCCACTAATTACAAAAGTAGATATCGTGTCCCGATTGTGTCTGAAAGGTCAAAGAAATTGTACTAAACCGACAAGATCTCTATCAGATCTGTATGCTTTAGTACAATCTCTTTGGCCTTTTGATACACAACAGAGGCACAATATTTACGTTTGTAATTTAGTTAAATCAATGGCCTGGAAAACTCGATGATTGGGTGAGTCTTATTACAGAGTGGAATAATATACAAGTTAATAATAAATCTGTGAAAACTTCATGCAGTCGTGCATTGTTTTTTAGGAAAGAATTAAAATTTTACAATGGTAGGTTCCAGAAGGAGCTTGAAATTTAAAAATATTAATCTAAAAATATCTATCGCCCACATGGGCCGGACGGAACCCAAATCGCGCGATTCGACACACGCATCATCAATTACAATTTTTATAATTCAAAACGGAAATGAGCGGCGATACGCGAGTTTGTCGGATTGAAAATGATAACAATTTTAATGATATCCCTTTCGCCTTTGTAGTGGCAACACTCCAGCTGCGACCAGAATAGATAGGGTAAAAATCTGTTGTATTTTTCTTTTTAATTTCTTGTATTTTTTATGCCAGTTTCACAGACGGTATTGGACTTAAAGGGTAGAAATATATTATCTCCAGTCTAATCGATTTGTTATTTTCTATTTCGATTTATAATATTATAAATGCGAAAGTTTGGATGTGACTTTGTGAATCTGTGAGTTTGTGAGGATGTTTGTTACTCAATCACGCAAAAACTACTGGATGGATTTCGATGAAATTTGGTATACGGGTAGAAAAATACCGGGAATATCACATAGGGTACTTTTTATCCTGAAATTTCCACGGGAGCGAAGCCCCGGGGCGGGGGTAGTTTTATATAATGCTGACTAATACAAGTAGGCAAACAGGCATACAGCCCACCACCTGATGGAAAGCAGTCACCACAATCTAACACCAGGAGTGTCAAATGCGCGTTTCCGACCCTGAATAAATACTTTCACGCCCTTTTTAATGAAATCCTTGTTGCAGTTTTTGAGAAAAACCATGTCATGGAGTTTATTCGATAAAACCATAATATTTGAGTACGTGGGAGGAAGATCTTTTTGAAGCGCACTGTAACCACATTTTGGAAATATTGTTTGGCAAACAATCGATGTAATTGTTATAAAGGGCATATTGTTTAGAAGGGCTAGATAGCTGATAGATATGATCTAATAACAGTGATAAGGCGGCGCTACCTTATCAGGGCAGGGGACCGTGGATGTGTGAACTAGTTTGGGGATTTTTTCTGCGTGAAAATCAAACTATCTATCAGTTTAGTTTTAGAGATGTGAACGAACCTGGCGGAAACATAATTATATAGCTAAGTTACCCAGCAATACTGTGTTGTCCAGTGCGAAGCGTGGAGGTCTTTATAGCCACAATATATAGAAGACAGTTGCTCCATAGCCTCCATAAACAAAATCATTGACCTCTTCTTCTTCTTCTCTCAGCCGAAAGACGTCCATTGCTGGACAAAGGCCAAGGATTTCCACAACGACCGGTCCTGCGATGCCCGCCTCCATGCGCATCCCGAGACCTTCACCAGGTCGTCGGTCCACCGAGTGGGAGGCCTGCCAACACTACGTTTTCCGGTTCGTGGTCGCCACTCGAGAACTTTTCTGCCCCAACGGCTATCTGTTCTACGAGCTATGTGCCCCGGCCACTGCCACTTATGTTTGGCGATTCTGCGAGCTATGTCGGTTACTTTAGTTCTCCTACGGATCTCCTCATTTCTGATTCGATCACGCAGGGAAACTCCGAGCATAGCGCGCTCCATCGCCCTTTGGGTGACCTTGAGCCTTCTTGAGGCCCATAGTAAGCGACCACGTCTCTGTTCCGTATGTCATTACTGGCAACACACACTGGTTAAAGACCTTAGTCTTGAGACACTGCGGTATTTTGGACGAGAAGATATCGCGGAGCTTACCGAACGCTGCCCAGCCGAGTTGGATTCGACGGTTAACCTCTATATAGTAGTAATAACAATTAAATAAAGAGAAGTGGGTCAAAATTGACTTGCATGATTCAGATAAATACGCCTGTGAATTAAATATAAGTATATGTATGATCGAAGAGTACATGCGGAAGTATATAAGCATCCTAGAGTTGTGGTAGAGAAAGTTTATTACAAAGATGTCTTCTTTATAACAAAACCGCAAATATTTAAATTATTTCCTTATCGAAATCCCCGGGTCAAATAACGTAATCCTTCAACTAACTTTTGTAGGTAACGTACCTAGGTAAGTAATTTATTTCTTATTTTCGTTTGAAAAGTGCACTACTTGTTTGTTTGTTTATAGACTCTTTATTGCACATACACACAAGAAAAATACAAAACATAGTGAAACAAAAAGAGAGGCGTACAATGGCGGACTTATCCCAAAAATGGATTTCTTCCAGTCAACCAAGTGAACTTGTTATGATTTTAGTTCACATTTCCGGTCTAGCGATGTGCCGCCGAGAATTTCTCGGTTTCCGAAAATTTATTTCATGGAAAATTTCCGAAACTTTCCAGAAATTTTCGGGAACGTTTTCTCCCAATTGTTTGCGAAAGTCTGTCTGTCACTATTTCACGGTGTTTCAATGTTTTTATGAAAAACATAAGACTCTTTATTGCGAATACACAGCAGAGAACAGTACAAAACATAGTGAAACAGAAATGAAATTATTAAAACAATGGCGGACTTATCCCAAAAAAGGGATTTCTTCCAAAAAACCAAGTGAACTTTCGACGTTTTTACTCAAAAATTTCACATACAAACATCTCGGAAAGTTCTGTACATTTGTCGAAAATAATTTCTTTTTTTTTCTCGGAATAGGTAAAATAATTTCCCTTCAGGTCTATTTCTTGATTAAATTTTAGTGACTGTTTTCAATGCTTCGTTATTGTCAAATAGAAAGAAAGAAAAGAAAGAAAAATTTTTTATCTGACAAATATTTCAGGCACTATCAATTAACATATTTTACCAAGATTAACACTAAATTTCCAACTAAATTCGTCGAAATGGCGACACATCGCATATTCCGTCATGGTGCCAAGGTCAAAAGCCAAATTTCTGATTTTCTCTGATACCAAAAGTGGGTAGCCTTTCTCTCTGGACAAAGGCCTCCCCCAAGGATTTCCACAACGACCGGTCCTGCGGGGTAGTGGGTACTTACGAGGTTCCTATTTCAACATTTTGTATAATGTGTCAAATAAACATTTCTGATAGAAATCAGTAATGTTTATTTGACATAAAACAGCAGAAAACAGTACAAAAGATGATACAGAAAAATAGTTACAACTTACCTTAATTAGATTACTTTTTTATTGTGATGCTTGTATTGGTATTCTTCAGTCTGATCGCCTGCATCATCATTCTTTGCCTGCATGCAACTTGACTCCTAATTTGTGTACATGACTTGCACTAACTTTTTTATAAGTACACTGAACATTAGCTGATTCAAGCAAAGAGTCAGCAAAAGGTCGCATTACATGCAGTGGAGTGGCATTACATTTACATACTGGTATGCCTGGCATCAATTTCATAAAGAACAAATACTTTTTTTAAATATAAAAGATGGGTTTGCTCTTGATCACAATCTTGCCCGAGGACAGACATGAGGTCTACGGTGTAGCGAGCTTACCCAGAAGCAGCCTATTCGTGGTTTTGAAGAGAGTCAGGTATACTTAGGTTAAGTCGGTTGATTTTTCGAGATTTTCGAAGTACATACCTACTTTTGGAAATATTTCATATGAATTAATTACCTAGGTAGGTACTATGAAATGAATACAAATTTTCTACTAATTACTATAAATGTGAAAGTTGAGCTGACATAGATGGATAAGAATTTAAATGTTTGTTTCTCAATCACATAAAATCGACGGATTTTGGTAATATTTGGTACACGGCACGGGTAGAAAAATACCGGGAATAGCACAAAGATACGCAATACACATGCATAAGGCTATCCAGAATCTCGAAATTCCTACAGAAGTGAAGCCGTATGGCACAGCTACAGTCGATAAAAGCATCAAAACCTAAAGTTAGGGTTGCCAGGTCGCCAAACCTTAGCCGGGCAGACCTGCCAGTTTGGCCGGACATTTGGATAAAACGGCCGGACACACTATATTATTGAGGATTTTGTCTCAGTATTAATAGGTATAGGCTCAGTAAAAAAATTATGCTAAATCAAGCGTTTCTGATTATTACCATAAATCTTGTTAAATTAATAAAGTGTATAAAGCCTAACTAATGCCGGACAAGCCGGACACCGTATATTTTGTCCGAACACGCAATCAAAAAGCCGAACAATGTCCTGCTTTATCCGGACTCCTGGCAACGCTACATAAAGTTATGACATATTATCATGAAATGAGATATTCGAGTACCTAGGTAGTTAACAGTCTCGTTCTGTTTCATTTCGTTATTTGATATGTACCTAACTTAAATATTATGATGGCAAGTTACATACCTACATTACCTACCTATATTATTTCATACTAGCTTTTGCCCGCGGCTTCGCCCGCGTGAATTTCCCACGGGAACAGTGCTTTTTCCCGGGATGAACGGTACCCTATGTCCTTCTCCGTACTTCTAACTAACTATTTGTATGCGAAATTTCAGGAAGATTGGTTTAGAAGATAAACCGTGAAGAGGTAACAAACAAACAAACAATTACTCACTTTCGCATTTAATTTATAATATTAGATAGGGAGGATTTTAGGATTAGAATGTGTTTTGCAATGTTGGAGATGCCATATTATTTTATATTTAAATTGTTTCCAAAGACCATAACAAAAACAAATGAGCAACGTAGCACGACGCACCATGCCATTTTCCGTCCGGCATTCGAGTCTATTTTACTGCTTAAGCACCAATAGATGTTTTACAAAAAGTGCCTCTTTTGGTTAGGTTGTATAATAATTGTCATCTTTGCCTTTTAAAAATAAAAGACTGGTGTTATCAAAGGTTGTTTTTTTAAGAGATTTTCTTTCGTCATCGTTATTTTCCCTATTTTATTTAAAAACTGTAATAAGCGGCTAAAGAATGTTTACATACGAGAAATAACTTATGGTAAAATATATAACATAATTAATAGGTTTACTTACAAATCAGATCAAGGAAAATGTCGAAAATCAAAAGCGTAACCAAACTATTGGCGGCCGCCTCCTTTTGTTTTATAAGGTCAGATTTTTGGCTACGAAATCTTGTAGCACTACGTAGGCGCGTAGCGAGTTTTTATTTTTCAAGCAAAAAGAGTATCCGTAGCATATTTTGCTACCATTATAGTGTCATCGTAGCTTAGGTAATTCCTGGCGTCTCAGAAAAACTGGCGTAGCGTCACAGAATTAATATAAGTACTACGTAGCGTCACAGAATACATAATAGTTAGCGTGTTGCAAGACCTCTGAATTGCTACGAGTGGCTACGAGTATAAAAGAAAATTGGCAAAAAAATCGAGAACTAGATTATCGTAAACAAGTTTACCTACCTACTTAAAGCTGTTAAGAGTAGTTTTAGCATAATTAACTTCTCGTAAATTCTGTTAAACAATCTCCAAACAATAAACAACATAAAACACCCTTGCGAATGATCAATGTTTTCATTTGTTTTTCTGGATAAGTAAGGTTTGTTGCCTGTAGGACTAATCTTTTGAACTATCGGTATCTATTACTGAATAGAATTAACAACAATTAAATAAGTAACTAGGTAACTATCAATGGTATTTATATAGGTAAGTACTTTGACAGCAGGAGAGCGCTATTGAGTGAGCATAGGTACCTAAAAATCTAATAAAGATATGTGACTTTACTTAAACTCCATTTATTCTTACCAGTCCTATCATGTAAACAATCTTACCATGTCTTTTTATGAGTTTACAACAATATAAATTAAAATAGACTTTTTAGGAAATTACTTTCGTGGTTAATAAATGTTTTACTTTAGAATGTTTAGGTTTGACCTAATATTTGATTTATTTTCAACAAAATTCAACAAAAAGTACTGTGAAGATTGTTTACATGATAGGACTGATAAGAATAAATGGATTTTACCTACCTTTTTGGTTTCCAGCGCTTCATTAAAACGCCAAACATTTTCTCATAGGCGATTCCAATCACTCAACACAAAACTAAACACAATTCTCACTTCTACAAAGTCTGAAAATCTAGCAATCACTTTTCACTACACTACAAAACAACACGTATGACGTAAACGCTAAACGCGTAGGTATTCTAGATATCACTAATTTAAATGTTAAAATTCATTCACATTCAATTGACGTGGAATCACAACAAATAATTGCACCGATAAGATAAACACAGCTACAAGTTCAGCCCATGCCAAATCGTGACCTAGACACAGTGACTTCAAATCGTCCTATATATCCAGTTCTTCACTGGCTAGAATCGATATCCCAAATCTATCCAATCCAGAACGCTGTTATGTAACAACTGTCATTGATAAATCACATCCCTTAATTCGAAATTTAAATGTTTCATCCGATTAAGCGTCGATTTGTATCATTTGTTGGTAATCATCGTTCGATTTATAAATAAACGATTCGAATGATAACGCAACACGATGGAACGTCAACCCGCGGCGATGCGAGTCCGCGACTGAGCTGAGTCACTTTATCGAGTCGCTTGACGAGTCGAGCGATTTTGCGAGCGACAGGTCGCAGCTCATGCGTCAGGTGCGGTCGATCAGCTGTTGGCTTTAGCGCCATTTTGTTTCGTGTCCACACGCCATCTAGCGACAGTAAAAACACTTTTTTAAATTTTGTTCCTGTGAAGCTGAAGATGGACCTTCAGGACCTTCACAAAGTGCGACAGTAAATACCTACTTACACTACTAATACTGTAGCTGAGGATAATAATATATGTAGAATATAATATACATATGTAGAATACTCAGGTTCTGTTGCTGCTGACTACCTATCAGCTATTAGAACTGAAAAAATTCTTTATAGAAACAAAGAAGGCTCTTTTTCACGTCAACAACTAATTATTTAATCAAAATATATATTATGTCTCAAAGCTAGAAACTACTAGCATTTCGGAACGAACACTGCTGAGAAGAAAGATATCTTCGATAAGATTGTAGCTTCGAATCTCACAGGAAATGGTGATTCATTTGAATATCTAAGAAAGATGAAATTGTAGATATAGGTCATGGATCCCGGAAAAATTATTACCTATCTAATCTGTGGTCCCGGTAAGTATTTCACAAGGGAATTTTTAACTACTCAAGTGGCTTTACGTTTAAAAACTGACAGTGTACAGTGCAAAACTTCATCGAAACTCGATAAAAAAAGACTGTGCCTACATAGGTACATAAGACTGCTAATTTTATTATTTATGCCCCACCTGATTACATTCTTTGAGAATTATAATTTTTCTAGTTTCCACATCGTTAATTTCCACATACCGCTAAGAAACATTTACCAACTGTTCAAATAGGCTTACCTATTTACGCTTATGTGTTTTTACGTATTTAGGCTTACGTATTTGTACAATTGGTTCCTATTTATGTAAATTATAGACAACTTGGAAATACTATGTAGGTAACTAAAAAAAAATGAAAAAAGTAAGTTTGGAAATATCCGTCCAGAACTCCCGACAATCCAATACAAAAAAACCTTTGTAAAAGGCGGCGCGGCGCAGAAATGAAAACATTTTCAGTTTTAGAACGATACTTTCGATGAACCCCTCGAAGCATCGGTGGTTCAGTGGTAGAATGCTCGCCTGCCACGCGGGCGGCCCGGGTTCGATTCCCGGCCGATGCAAACTTTTTTTATTGAGACAATTTTTTTTTATTTTCGTATTTTCTTAAAACATCCATTTTTATTTAAACGTGTCAATTCTTGATTTTAGTAACTGCAACAAACAGGGTTAGAGTTATCCAAAATTATCTGACTAGAAAAATCTTAAATAAAATGTAGTCAGTTTTATCACGGAACATACCTATTTTTCAAAAAAAAATACTAACTCTTATTTCAGTAAAATCGAATCCTTCCACCAAGATTTATATGATGCCATAAATACACAGTAAAAGTGCCTATTCGAGTTACAAAGCCTCCCCAATCCCCATTACTAATCGTTGTTACCCCGGGGGATGAATGTCGACCTTGCCCTTGGAATGGAACAACCCTTCGTTGAATGTAACTTGTTATGCGAAGTGGCAGATTTAGGTATTAAAGTGATTTTTAACCACTGCCGTTTTTTGGCTGTATAGCGTGTGCGGTATCTATTTAGTTAGTGAAGAAAGTAAAAATAAAGTTGGAGGATGTGCATTATGTGTGATTCAATTTGAAAATATGATTTTAAAAAATAAAATATTTCCTTTTGTATCATAAATTAATTTCTTATTCCTCGTTTCTGTCTCGTGTTTATTGAGTGAATTTTAAAATTTTTACTAGGTACTCATATTCATATCTTTATTTGCTCAAAAACAGCATGTGCAGCATGTGTCATGTGTTAATAGCACAGAATTAATATTAGTACTACGTACTAATAGTATAGATACTAATAGGTATTATAAAGAGGAAGTGCTCGTAAGTTTGACAATTTGTTTGTAGCGGATAATCTTCGGAACTACTGAACCGATTTCAAAAAATCTTTCACCAATAGAAAGCTACATTATGCCTGAGTGACATTGGCTACAATTTATGTGTGAAGCCGAAGCCGGGGCGAGGTTCTAGTATTCATAAATATAATAGAAAAGTAGGTATTAATTCTAAATCCAAAAATTAAATTATAATTACTGATTAGTTATCAAGTAATGTCCGATGCCTTTAGATGATCTGAAAAATCTGAAATCAGTTTACATCGATAACAGACATTAGTTATTATAATTCAATGTTTGGCAGAATTTCCGTGTTTAGATATTGTAACAATCACCATTCACTAAAACACACCTCCACGATGATAGGCATAGAACAAGTGTTGCATTCGTTAACAAACCGTCTAATTAATACAGTCGCGTTGGCGGACCATAGAGCATGGAATCAAAGAGATGTTTAAATATAAATTTAAATGTCGATAAATGAATTAGAAACGGCTACGATTTCCATCTCTAAATCTTTGTAAATCCTCAAAAAATAGACATGTATTAAAAAAATAACCAGTGCTATTCTGGAATAGCACGGTCACCACACTATCTCGCAAAATATTTGGTTTACGGGCACCCAACATTCAAAAACGATGGCGTGATCCGCCCGGATACACCGACCCCCGCTCAGTTCCGCGACCGCGCAGCGCTGAGAGCAAGACGAAGTGTCTGTTTCGAGACGTTTCCTTATAACTTTTTGGTCGTAGAAAATAAGACGTGAGTATCGAAATATTTACGTTTCATTAACTGTTCATACTTTTTGTTGTGAATCACTCACTTAGCTATCCATGTAATTAGATATTTACAGCTATATGCAATAAGTTTCTTCTTAAATAATTAATTTATAACCTCAAAAAATCATATATGGGCAATGCCGGTCACGCTGACCGGTATTACCCGCGAGACAGTTATTTAAGTAGATAATATTTTTTGTCAAAAAATAGTTATTGTTATTTGTTCTAAACTTATTCCTTGTCTAATACTCAATTCTTATTTAATTTTAGAATGCCACGGAATAGAAGCCAAGGATTGAAGGTGAAATGGAACAAATGTCTGCTATGCCATGATTACGGTCGTAACAATGAATTGTGGTATAGATGCGTGCAGTGTGGTCTTTGGGCTCATGCTGAGTGTTCAGGCTGTGAGTCACCCGAAGGGTACACTTGCGATTTGTGTCGCTAAAGGGGTGACCGGCATTGTCATTCTACTGACCGACATTACCCGCAAAGTTGGCAATACAGGTCAAAACTATCTTTTTTTTCAATTTCTTTTTGTGATTTAATTTTTAAACATATTGATCTCGTTGATTGTGATTATTATAGAAGGATACTCAAAGTTATGTTGTATTAATAGTTTAGAAATAAAAGGTTGATTTTTCTACATTTTTTGCATGGACGTAGGAAAAAAGAACGGACGGAGTCTTGGCTTAATAAGGAGTGAAGCAAAGCAATGGCGGCGATTTACGATTGTGTGAGTTGACGGAGAATTGCCATACGCGGAAAATTACCCAACAATTATCCATAATTACAAAAATATATTTCAATTACTAAGTATTTTTTTTTTTGCATATTTTGGCATTTTGTCTGTAATATCAATTCGTATTTATTGTAATCAAAATGCGAAAAAGGAAAAATAAAACAATCAGTAATTTTAATCATTTATTCGTAAATGTTGGCCTTAAAATCCCTTATTTCGGGTAAGCTTTTTATATATTTGTCGTTTGCTTTCACAAGATTTTGATATATTTTCTTGCTTAGATATTTACTAGATCTAGTGTAAAATACGCTAAAACGGCAACACTGGCCGTCTTACTTTGCTGTGGGTGTGTGCGTGCGCTCGTGTCGGTACAATACGCCGGCTTACTTTGATTGCATCACTATTAATGTTACTGAGGCGGTGTCCGTTCTTTTTTCCTACGTCCATGATTTTTTGTTTAATTTTCCTTAGGTGACCGGCAATACCCGTCCTTACCTACTGTTATATATTTTAAAAATCTTGTGTACTTACCATGTTATTGAAAATAAATGAGTATTTATATTTCTAATACAAAATCTTGTCAATATACCGTTTACCATGGAGACCGGACTTTTTCAAATCATTAGACTGGAAGAACAGCAAAAAGGCATTATCAAATCGTGAGCTTAGAATTAAAATGGATGGAAAGATTATACTCTATCAAGAGAGGCTGAGTGAAAAAACTCAGACTCTCTTGATAGAGTGGACCTCTATGTGTTACAGACATTGCTGACAAGGAATTCTCTGAGTAAAGGGTTCCCAGAGTACAGGTATCTACTGCTACTACCCTTATACTAGACGAAGATTACTGTTTTATTTAAGTTATGGATCTCCATTTCTACTACTGATTGAAATGCGTCCGCTAACTAGGACCAAAGTAGCATTTAGACATAACTTATTCTTGCCATAATCTACAAGGCGGTCCCACTTACGACATTATCATAATGACTGGAACATTCGGCTCTATTTTACGTATACCTATGTATGTCTCCATTTCGACAAACGAACAAACGCTTGTTAAATATGTAAATGTAACTCTGTAAATAGTCATTACACTAACATGTAGGTGACAAGAGTTTTGAGGTCACAAATATAGACTAAACTCAATTTATTCTTACCAGTCCTATCATGTAAGCAATCTTACCATGTCTTTTTATGATTTTACAACAATATAAATTAAAATAGACTTTTTAGGAAATTACTTTCATAGTTAATAAATGTTTTACTTTAGAATGTTTAGGAATGAACTAATATTTGATTTATTTTCAACAAAATTCAATAAAAAGTACTGTAAGAATAAATGGATTTTAGATACAAGTATAAGTACAACATTGGCATATTATACATATAACTAACTTGGTCCTGTGGTTTCACCTCCGTGGGAATTTCGGGGTAAAAATGACCTACCCTATTTGTTATTTCACGTTTCTTTTATCCGTGTACCAAATTTCGTCGAAATCCGTGCAGTGTTATAAGGATAAGAAATATTCATGTGATTATCATCATATTTTTTTATAATAGGTTATTTTGCAATTATTGTACTACTTACGTCAAAAATTTACAACTGTTGCATTTTCATGTTTTGAACTTTATAGCGTTTTTACGGCATCGATTATTTCATAAACTTATGTAATGTTTTATGTGTCGTGTATGTTTTCAAATCCTAACTAATATTTATAAATGCGAAAGTGAGTTTTTTTGTTACCTCTTCAAGTTTTATCTACCGAACCAATCTTCCTGAAATTTCGCATACACATAGTTAGAAGTACTGAGAAGGACATAACATAGGGTACCTTTTATACCGGGGAAAAGCACTGTTCCCGTGGGAACTTCACGCGAGCTAAGCCGTTGGCAAAAGCTAGTTTATAAAAATGCGTGGCTTTCGCAAGATTGACTTGATTTTGTGCAGCTCATAGGTACTTTAAATTATGTCATCCGGCCTGAAGGACCATTAAGATTTGAAGTAAGTATTCATTTAATGTGGAGAAAATCATAGATTTAATCGGAGAAAATGCCAACACGATGAATTGGTCGATTTAAGAAGCAATCATATAAATTTATATGATTGCATAGTTAATCATTTAATGAGGGTTACATTTTTTCCAACCAAACCGCTTTAGGCTCTATAATATGATATCGAGATGGCGATTCCAATGTTCAGAAAAACCAAAACTGGTTTATGAAACATTGTACACTGTTCACTTATATTGTAAATTGTTATATGAAATAAAAAATAAATAAATAAATAAATAAATAAATAAATAATAAAGTTATTATTATGGGTAACCAAAGTAACACTCATTGCTCGATCATCAATTATTGTTCAGATAAATATCTCCATTAAAGTCAAGTATTTTCTCTGGTTATATTAACATAAAGATTAATGAATGGATGCATAACGGTTTTAGGTTATCCATGCTTGTGTGAGGAACGGTTTTATTAAGTTCTTGTACAGTCGACGGCAAATAAACCTAACCGCTCTGAAATAGGAGTCAGTGAGGTAGGGGCAGTTTTATCTTCCTCTACCCCTGCTGTACATTGAACGCCAAAAAAAAGGGGAAGACTCAAAAAAACAATAAAGGGATATGTATGTTAAATGATTATTCACGATTAACATAATTATTACCTATTCCCATGTAATAAATAAAATGTAGTATGGTGGTAGTAAATATTGTAAATGTAAAATTGTTTTAGACATTTAAATTGCTTTAGATTTTATTTAGGGCTAAGCCATTTTTAGGTACCATGCACAATGCCTGTAAAGGAAAATTTGTATATAGAAATATCAGACATTTCAATGTGCATGTACAAATTAAAGTGAATAAATGAATATGAATAAAGAGAGTTTGAGAACCATTTGCGGCGGAGTTTGAAGTGGCAGTCGGTCTTACCTGGTCGAAGGCGAAGCGCATTGCCTAAGATCATCCCGATCGAATTATAAATATATATTTATAATTCGATGCCCTAGACAGATCACAAAGGAGATGAACTGATGGCAACGCCCCTCTGCCCCACCTGGGGGCCTTAGGGAGCATAAGTCAAGTAAGTCAAGTTAAAGAGAGCAAGAGTAGGAAAAGAGTATCAAATGCACTCTAACAAGTGACTGATCGACGTGGAGCTGGAGTAGGAACTGTGCCAACCCCCTACATAAAAGTGGGGAAAGTGTCAAGGAGAAGAAAGAAGACGGTCAACAGCAGATCAACCGTGGCGCACAAATTCGGCGATATTAAGCTCCTATACGCAGTCGGAATCCATGCAGAAATGCAAGGTACCTTGATATGCAAAATGAGGGATTTTCCGTGACACAAATTAAAAAAAGAAATAGTTCCAGATGACTTCATAGATGGCGCTTAGTAAAAGGCGAGAGAAAAAGTTCCATACAAAAAGCAAAAAGTTCACGGGATTGGCATTAAAAAAAAATAAAACCTAGTAAAAAAACAACTAAAAAGTATCTATATTGTGATTTGTGCAACTCTCAAACTGTTATGTGATTTTTTTTTCTGCCTCTGGTTGACAAGAAAAAGCGCACCATATAGGTTCAGCCATTATTACGACTCGGCTTTCATAAAACGCTATCTGTTGAGACTTTTTTATACTGATATTTTTTTCTTAATTAGCTGTCAGAAAAATCGCTCATTCAATTTTGTCGTATACCTATTTTATTACATAAAGATTGTATTCCAATATTAATTGGAAAGATTTCCTAATGCATAATTAAAATCAAGCAATCGTAGAGACACCAGCGTTGTTGATGTTGACATTTAAAGTTCATTTGTTGGGTAGGTTGGCAAATCGAGGATTTATTGGTTTATGAGTAAACATACCTTAAATGGCATCCTATATATCTAGCTAGACAACATTATAAACTTAAAAAGTTATCTACCTATTTGTTTGAATGCGCTAATCCCTGCTACTGATCGGATTTGAAAAACTTTTATAGCTACATTTATGAGAAAGGCTATACATAAACCTTGAATACTTGTTTGAATGCGCTGATACCTGCTAAGGGTCGGGTTTGAAAAAAATTGATAGCCACGTAATAGAGATGACTATAAGATAGGATATCTATAATCCTTAATCAAAAAAATATTTAAAGGAAAGGTGTTCAGGACAACGCCTGACTATTTGGAAGAGCAACAAGATTAACAAATTCATTAATGCCACTGTGCTCTTTTGTTTAAATCCATTAAAATACAAAGTTTATTTTTTTTTTAGTTTCAATTCAAATTCCAACGTGTCCACTACGAGACAATAGGTAAAGGGAAGGTAAAGTCCAGGGCAGGACTTGTAACCGGTTGGTACTAGTACCAAATTCTCATAAAAAGTAGCAGAAAGTTTCAGTAACAAACACTGGTTTTAAAGT
The DNA here is from genome assembly GCA_018467065.1 of Ephestia elutella. Classification (NCBI taxonomy): domain Eukaryota; kingdom Metazoa; phylum Arthropoda; class Insecta; order Lepidoptera; family Pyralidae; genus Ephestia; species Ephestia elutella. The sequence continues at coordinate 17,804,458 of CM031573.1, forward strand.
TTCATTACTTTCCGGGAGCATACATGGAGAATTTGGTACCGGTAACAAACCCTGGTCCAGGGATACCGAGGAAGAGTTATGTGAGCCAACTGAAAGAGAAGATCGGCATTGTGTATGTAATTTAGTAGTATTAAGGCTGCAGTATGGCATAATCCTGTGGGGAAACAGCATTGATGCGGAGCAGCTGTTTATTTTACAAAAAAAATGCATACGAATTTTAGTTAATCTGAAAGACTGGACAGAAAGTTGCAGACCCCATTTTATAAAAAATAAAATACTAACATTAACCGGTATTTATATACTAGAAGTGTGCAAGTTTGTTAAAAATAACCCACACCTTTTCAAAACTATAGAAGAGTGTGGAAGTAAAATTAATACAAGGAATAAAAAAAAACTAAATCCTCCAATTAGCAGAATGGGCCTCTTCGGTTCTAGTCCCCTAGTTATGACCATAAACATCCTAACTAATATTATAAAAGTGAAAGTGAGTTTGTTTGTTTGTTTGTTTGTTTGTTTATTTGTTTGTTACCTCTTCACGCTTTATCTACTGAATCAATCTTTCTGAAATTTGGCATACACATAGTTAGAAGTACGGAGAAGGACATAGGGTACTTTTTATCCCGGGAAAAAGCACGGTTCCCGTGGGAAATTCACTCGGGCGAAGCCGCGGGCGAAAGCTAGTATTTAATAAAATCCCCGAAGAAATCAAAGCGGAAAAAAATTTAAGGACGTTTGTCAAAAAGCTCAAAGAATATCTAATTGAAAAATGTTTTTATTGTTTAAAAGAATTTTTAGTATAAGTTGTTAGATTGTTTTAATTAATATTAAGTACTTTGACATTCCTGACTATTAATTTTTGATATACCTACTTAACTTCTAATATTTATTAAATTTAATTTGACATTTTTATTTATTCAGTATTTGGAATTCAATTAATAAATTAGTTTTTAAGAATTGAATTGTAGTGCCCTACCAGGGTTCCATGATGTACCAACTATAATTTATTATGTGACCTTTGTAATACCATGGATACAATAAAGTAAATTGAAATTTACTAAAAAAACATCTTTAGGTTGCCATATAACAGTCAAACTTGCTATATAGCTAATTTTTAAAAAACACGACTTACAACTTACATAGCCTATGTCACTCGGAGGAATTCAAGGAATCTAAAACAATACCTCTCACATCAAAAATCTGTTAAGCCGTTTAGGACTTATGGAGTTATAAAGAAACTTACATACATACATGAACCCTGAAAACATAACACTCCTTTTTTGGTCAGTCGTGTAAATAAAATAAAATGTGAAGCCGAGAAAAGAGATGCATGACAATTCGAATACTTCGTCCGTTGACAAGGAGTTAAAATTTAAGAGCTACAATGTGTTTTAGTTCCTAGTATTTAATAAGAAGAAGATTTTATCTCCTATGAACCTACAAAGCAATATAAATCAATTGAATGTATAAAATAAAACTGCACATTTATCTGATCTGGTGTCTTTATTAGATTCAGTAGCAAAATCGATAAATATGTCTTAACTCACCCCATTATGTTGTCAATTACGAATCGAATTGATCGAAATCGGATACTCTATTGATTGTATCTCGCGTTCCGTTTTCTTTGTAAGCAAAATCATGAGGTTCGCACGCGCACTATCACGTATTTCTATGTCTCATGATACTCGTAAAAAATTTGCCGTCATAGATTCCCGGCAGACTCTGGGCGATGTCCAGTGGGCATCAAAATTCTAATATCAGTATTATGAAAATTTTCACTTTGTAAAATTATACAAAGAAAAAAAACAATTCAATCGATATGATGTCGCCTGACTGGAATAGTTTGACTTCTAACTATGAAGTATAGTCGGAACTCGGAAGATCATCAGATTAAATCCGAGAAAACACACTTATACAGGGTGGGCCATAAAGTTAAGCGGATTATAAAAAATCATAAAAAAAAACTACAAAGCCCAGGATAGAAAAAATATCAAATAAAGAATACAAATAAAATAAAGAAATACAAATAAAATAAAATAAAGAATACAAATGGGAATTTTATTTTATAAAAATAACATCGCCGAGATGTGTACCAACTAAACGTACACACTCTTCCAAACTAGTCTTCAAATTCGGGAAAACTCGCTGGCACATCGCTCGTGTGATAGCAGACATTTCCTCGCAAATGTTGTCTTTGAACTGGGCAATTGTCGTCGGTTTATTGGCGTAAACGCGACTCTTGGGATATCCCCAGAGAAAAAAATCCAGTGGCGTGAGATCTGGGTTCCGGGGAGGCCACGGAATGTCCCCTCGACGCGATATCAGTTTTCCATTAAACATTTCGTTAACAACTGCCAAAGACTCATGGGATGTATGGGATGTCGCGCTATCTTGTTGAAACCAAGTCCTGCTGTTATAAGCTTCAAAATTATGCAGTTTTGGAAACAAAAAGTTACGTAACATTGCTGTGTAGCGATCAATATTTACTGTTATTGCCTGCTGGGGATCGCGCCATACAGATGCCGCAACTTCGCTTACATTTCCCTCCGTTCTTATCGACCTTGGACGCCCCGCAGGTTTTTCATTTAATATCCAACCTGAAGACTCAACTTTCTGACCCACGATCTGATCACACTTTTACTCGAACATTGGTTTAAATCATGTAAACTAAACTTAGAGCGAAATAGACGCCGCGAATAGAGCACAAATCGACATTTTTGTAATATGCCTTTACACAAAACGCACGCTGCTCTCCGGTGAAAAGCTCCATGGCAAAGAATTTCCGAGAACCAAGCTACCTATTCCCACTACCCACATCGCGCTCCCGCGTTCCTGTCACGAGTAATGCGATTTTGAAATTCGTACGCCTTTCTGGCCCACCCTGTATTTACATGACGACGTAAAAAGTGAGACGCAACTGAAAAAAAAAAAAATATGATTCTATTCCAAATGTTACATATTTTTCAGGTATTCGTTAAAATTTGTCATATAAGAAAAAAAAAATTAATGTCATGAACTAAGATGTAATAGCCTAGTCATATTGTATGTAGAAATGAAATTTTAATTAACTAAATATCATTTCAGAGAAGAAATCTTTGTACAGTCACCGGAAAGACTGCTGGGACTCCTACTCTAAAGAATTCGCAAATTAATTGGGTAGGTTTAGTCTTAAGCATAAACCTGCCTAATTAATTTGATTTGTGAAGGTGTACACTTAAGGCCATATACGAGGATAATAAAGTCAAACAGATATCAAGCATGTACAAATCTTTTATTACGGTAACGGTAACAGATAAACTAAGGCATTTCAACTTCATCTGGCAGTCCTGATTCGTCTGACTCTGGCTTAGCAGTAGTAGTTGGTGCTTCTGTTTCTGTATGCTCAGTTTCATGATGTTCCTCAGTTTCTTGGTGCTCCTCAGTTTCATGAGGTTCCTCGGTTTCATGAGGTTCCTCAGTTTTATGAGGTTCCTCGGTTTCATGATGCTCTGGTTCAGGCTCGGGTACCGTCGTGGGAGCCTCAGTTTCTGGTGCGGGTGTTTCTAGGGTTGGAAAACAATTAAAAGACTGAATAAATTTAAATGCTGATAATAATATTATCATTCTGATAAATACTGACGCTAAGAAATCAATGAAAGTATAAACTGACACGATTTTCGGTAAGTACGACCGTACGACAATAGTGTTTTCCAAGGATGCAAAACTTGTAAACAAAATTACAACTTGACATCCTGTATCTAGACCAACTTTGCTTTCATAAAATATACCTTAGAAACTGGGGTGGGGAGTAGGTACTTTTTATATTTAGACGACCTCTTCGCTTAAGTACTCTCATATAGAAATTAGACCTCTTCGCTTATTGAATTTTATAAACCTTAAAAATAGTTGTTCCTACCTTCCAAAAAGCTTTGAGTCTTTTCACGTCTTCTCTGCTACTTCTTCTATAATCATGTCCAATTCTCCCAGGTCCTCTTCAGGGAGATCGAATAACTCCTCCTCGAATTCAACTGCAAAAATTAAGCTTAGATAAAGCCTAACATTTAAACTACAGTGGTGGGATTTACAAAATTCTTTCTTGATCACTAAGAACTAGCTAGAAAGTCTCTGCAAAATTTCAAATTTCTACTTTCTGCGGTTTCGGTATCCTTTAGCATTTTAGTCATTCTTAAAGGTCTTGTAGGTATACCTTCGTGTGTTACATTCCACGTTACGACATCGACATGAACATAGCTCTTAACACAAGCGCATAGAAGATGCGTTGGAGAGTGTTGATACAGAGAAAGTATCAATAAATTCTAAGATCAGATTTTTTGAGTACTGGTGTCCAATGTTAGAAAAAAAATATAATTCTTCTAACTTTAAGTCTGTTTTTATTGATTCAAACATTATTATAAAATACGAGTTCAAGTTTGAGAATGACGAATATGTAGGTTGCATTCACCAACTCTGGCTTCATTTGGCCTCTAGTTGAAGTCAAGAGCGTTTTGGATTTTTAATATAGTTATCATGTAAATAAAACTTACTTGGCTCCTCGATTGTTATATTAGCCTCAGCATGCATGCCAAAACGATATATACACGTGTCTACACAATCGTATTGGTTTGCGAACTTGTTGTAGGTAGGACAACCTCGCCAGTACTCGATCTCACAACGGGAGCCGCTTTTGTAGTAAGAGAATACTTCGGGGTGGGCTTCAATGAGACAGTCGCTTTTGTTCAGGGGAAGGAGGCAGTAGTCTGGAGGCACTGGGGGTCAGAATTTTTTTAAAACACCAGCAACTTTCTTGGCGTAAAACTACTCATGAATATGAACAACTTTCTGTTTGGGACCAACTCTGAAATCTCAAAAAGAAAAAACAGTTGTTCCATACATTTTAGTACTTTCATCCCTAGAACGGTTGCTGGTATTGTACAAATCACAATGTATAGACTGACAAAAGGGTGTTGATTCGAACACTATCACATAGTGGTCAGTAGATTGTTGGTAGTTACAACAATACTCGGTGGACCGACGACCTGGGGACGGTCGCGGGATGTGCATGGATGCGGGCAGCGCAGGACCGCTCGTTGTGGAAATCCTTGGGGGAGGCCTTTGTCCAGCAGTGGACGTCTTTTGGCTGAGACAGAGACAACAATACTTCTGCGTCTCGTTTACTGTGCACTAAAGTGTTAAGTATCGTCCGTGGTGTTAAGTAGATTGTTTGTAATATATTGGGTAAAACTAAACGCAGGCGTTTCCTGTTATCGCCGCCAGGCGTTTTGGGGTTCTCACACTGCTAGCGTGGATGGCGTCGCGTGTGGTCCGCCATTGCATTGTCCAGGGCGATATCGGTTTGATTTTAATACGCGGAGCGGTCTCGCGTCTTTTGCTTGTTGTTTAGTTTGAGTGATAATTGTGAATTTCCTGTTTGTTAAATAACTATTGAATTTGTGTTTGTGAAAAACTCTGTTATTGTGACTTTTTCTTGTGAGAGGTGAAACGTGGCTGGCTGTTCACATCTGGCTGTTCCCGAGTGAAACTACGGGAAGAAATCTATTTAGTTGTTCTGGGGAATTGAGATCTCAAGGGTTAGGTAGGGTGATTAGGAATTCCCCCTTCCCGAAGACACTCAAGTTTGGATCCGAAGAGAAAGAAGATTTAATTTGGTAAGTGTTCAATTGTAGTTAATTTATAGGTTAGGTTATCATATAGGGCCCTGTAGCTCCCTTCATAAGCTACGGTGGTAGCAGACTGCGTTAAGTTAGTTAGGTTTTAGTCGGGCAAACGTGGTGCCGCGTGGAGATTTTTTCCCGGTACTTATTTTTACCGGTGGTTTTTTCCCGGTGAAGTTCCGGTACAGAATTCTTCCCGCCGCTTCGTTTGTCCGGATTCTCTCTGCCACATTTTCTGGCAGCAGAGCGTAGTTGCTCTGCACACTTTCTGGTAGCAGAGCGTAGTTTATCTACCCTCTATTTGTTCGTTTGTAAAAAATAATTAATTGTTTGTAAAAATTATTAGATTTTTCTTAGTTTATTTGTATAAGAATATTTGTAACCTTTTTTGTATTTGTTTGCGGTTTGTACCGTGCGTTCCGGGTTTGTGCCATTCTCATACCTACCGCGGTTCTTCGTGTAGTTGCTTGATTTTGTTGTTTTTTATTTACCTTTGTTATTTTTTGTTTGTGACTTGACGCGATGGCGAAGGCCTCCAATGCTAGGGCGACACTCGCCAACGAATTGAGATGGTTTGTGACGGCCGGAGGACTCCTGTCCCGGAAGGACAGGGAGGGCGCCATACTGCTAAGAGCGGATCACCTCCACTCACGATTGATTAGCGCGGAAGCGGCCATGGTGGTGCTTACCGAAGCCGAACTTGCCCCGGAGGCCTACGCAGGTCACATGGCGGACATGGACCAGATCCTGAGTCTGCACGATGATATCGCGGAGGCGGTGACCGCAATAAGGGCGAGACAGGCTGGCGGACCAGCCCTCGCACACCTGTTAGACAGGAAGGACCAGCGGTTACTGGTCGGCTCCCCACCCTTCAGCTGTCCCACTTTGGGGGTAGGATGGAGGAGTGGGTAGCATATAAAAATATGTTTGAGTCCCTGGTCGTAGCACGACAGGATTTGTCGAAGGCCCAGAAGATGGCCTACCTCCTCTCCACTCTTGAGGATGAAGCGCGGTCGCTCATCCAGCACCTCCGGGTGGAGGACGACCAGTACGATACGGCTTGGGAGTTATTGAACTCCCGCTACCAAAACTTACGTTTGTTAGCGGATGCGCACGCCGCACAGTTGATGGCCCTGCCCAAGGTGGCCAACAGGGCACAGTTGCGCCTGCAGTTGCTCACGCCCGTTACAGTGGCCTGTAACGCGCTCCGCACACTGGGGCTGCCGGTGGACCAATGGTCCTTTTTGCTGGTGCACATTGTATTGGGCAAATTACCCAATGACATCCGCTCGCGATTTGAGCGCGAGAATGCGGAACGGGACAGCACCACCCTACCAACATTCACTGACTTGGTGAAGTTTTTGGAGTTTGAGGCACGGGCCGCTGAGAATACCATGACGGACTCAGCGCCATCCAGAGCGCCTGAACGTAGGCCCTTGGAACCCTCATGGAGAGGTAAGCCCCAACAGGGACGGCAACCGCCACCGCGTGGAGCTGGTGTGCGGGTTGCACACACGGCAGCAGTCGCGGGGGACGCGGACTGCCTGCAATGTGGCCGGATGGGCCACAGCCTGCTGCAATGCAGGGACTGGCAGAGGCTGCCAGTACAAGATCGGCGCCGCATGGCAAGGCGGCATGAACTTTGCTTCTACTGTTTGGGCGGTCACTATGCACGTGACTGTCCCAGGGCCATACCATGCAGCATGCCGTGGGCTGCACCACGTGATGCTCTGCATGAACCGGAACGGGGATGGCCCCCGGTTGTTGAGGCAGGGGTCCCCTATGGGCGGGGGCGCTCCTGCGCGAAGCCCTCCACCACCCGACGGAGGACGCGGCTTCGCTCGTCGCACCCCCCCTCGGGAGGGGGGTCGCGTACCTGCGCGGGTCTTGGCGGACCGGGACCACGCGCCCCAAGGATCATGGCCAGTATGTAGCTGGCCAGGCCCCGGATAGGGCCCCCATGGGCGGGGGCCCTAGTCCGGACGTGAGAGTGGGGACACCCCCCTCCACGCGGGTTACCAATGCCCAACACATGCAGCCGCAGCGGTTTTCTCCGCCGCTGCACGAGTACCCACGGCTGGAGTACCACCCGCCGTACCATATGTATGGCCGGGCCGCGGGTTATGCCCCCCTCAGATGGGGATGTGCACTCGCCCGCCATATGGCATTATCCGGGTCAGTGGCGCGCCCCTGGTTTGGAGAGAGTGGGGAGCCCGTAACTAGCTTGCTCCCTTGCTGGGACAGGAGCCGCGGACGGTTCTTGCTCCCTACCGCGGTGGTCCGCGTATGGGGTCGTAGGGGGGACGCCATTCATTGGAGAGCTCTGTTGGACTCAGGGGCTCAAAAGCAGTTTGGTTACCACTCGAGTGGCACGCCAGTTAGGTTTAGTCGTGGAAGACTCGCCTGTGCCACTTCTTGGAGTTGGTGGCATATAAGTGGGAAGTAAGTCTGACGGGCCAGACACTTGTCACCTTTTTCTTCGCTGAAGTCCTCCACAATGAGGATCACGACTTCGGCCATGGTAGCCATGGATACTCATTGTGCGGGTTGGCACCCCTCGACAGACATACCGCCGGGTGTGTTGTCTTTGGTTTCGGGTCTGGATTTGGCCGACCCCTTTGTCTTTCATCCCGGCCCAGTGGGACTTGCGTCCTGGGCTCGGACGTATTGGGTTGGATTTTGTTGGGTACACAGAAGGCTCTGGGTTCGTCTTCACTGATGGCAGTGTCTACGATTTTTGGTTTTGCCCTGATGGGCCCTGTGTTTGATAATAGCACCGTGCGGAGGACGCTTCACCGGTCGTCGCATCTGCGTCCTTGGCCAAGACCAGTGCAAAGGTTTTGGGAGGTGGAGGAGCCACCTATGAGTTCCAGGATGGATCCGGAACACGCTGAGTGCGAAGCCCTTTTTCGGATCAACCACGGAGAGGCGTTGCTTACCTCCGGTCGGTTTGTAACTAGGTTACCTTTTGTTGCCTCTCGTCCTAGCCTAGGGCAAAAGTAGGGCGCTTGCGGAGAAACGACTGCTGTCCATGTGGAGCGACGCATGCAGCGTGACCACATTGGTACTTCGCGATAAATATACTTTGGAATTTATGCGCGAGTACGAGGATTTGGAGTCACATGTCTCCCGGCTCTCGAGTTGATTGGAGCTCAACTGAGCATTATTTTTTGCCCCACCACGCGGTGGTGAAGGCCTCAACAGGCAAATTGAGGACTTGGTCTTTGATGGGTCCGCACCCACTTCGAACGGAGTTTCGTTGAATCTATGTTTGCATTCAGGTCCCAAATTGCATAGGGACATAATTGACATCATCTTGAACTTTAGAAGACACCAAGTGGGTTTTGGCGCGGACATCCGGATGATGTTCCGCCAGACAGTCATACATCCTGAGGACAGGCGATTCCAGTTGATACTCTGGCGTGAGCGCCCTGAGGATCCTGTGACGGTGTATGAACTCAACACAAACACGTATGGTTTGAAATCTAGTCCCTATATCGCCATCAGATCATTGCTTGAATTGGCAGAGCGGGAACGGATCCGCTTTCCCGTGGGGCTTCCGTGCTGTCACGTGACTTGTATGTTGATGACGTGTGCACCGGAGCCCAAAGTATTGAGGAGGCCCTCCTACTGCGGGATGAATTGATCGAAATATTGAAGACAGGTGGCTACGAGCTACGTAAGTGGTTGTCCAATGAGCCTAGAGTTCTAGAAGGGATCCCGGAGGATCACCAACAGAACCCTCACCTGTTTGAGGATGTGGATGATCCCAACAGGATAGTGTGCTGGGCATGCAGTACCAGCCGCTAACCGATATTTTCACATTCCAAGTGGACTTGGAAATACCAAAAGTCTGGACTATGAGAACGGTGTTGTCCGTAATAGCTCGTATGTTTGATCCAAGCGGTTGGATCAGTCCAGTGATATTCTCTGCGAAGTGTCTTCTTCAGAGACTTTGGACTTTGGGCGTCTCGTGGGACGAGCCGCTGTTTGGCTCTCCATTGGATGATTGGCTCGGGAGTTGTTTTCATCGATTAAGGAAGTCAATCGGATTGCCTTGCCTCGTCGAATATTGCCACCCCGGGAAATATCGAGCCAGCCTCGCATGGCTTTTGTGACGCGTCGGAGCGAGTGCTTACGCCGCGTCAGTCTATATGCGGACAGTTGACGCCGATGGCCGGGTCAATGTCTCGCTTTTGTTAGGGAAGAGCAAGGTCGCCCCCATCAGGACTAGGGCTGACTATTCCCAAGCTTGAGTTGGAGTGGAGCTCACCTTCTCTCTAAATTGTTGCATCACGTTGCCAGTGAGCTGGCGGCCACGGTCGAGATACGAGACATCTTCGCCTGGTCGGATAGCCAGGTCGCGCTTGCATGGTTGCGCGCGGCCCCACATACCTTGGAGGTTTTTGTTGGAAACAGGGTTTCCCAAATCCAGAATATCGGAATTGATATAACATGGAGACATGTGCCGGGAGAGCTTAACCCAGCGGACTGTGCCTCCCGAGGTTGTACGGCACCAGAATTGGTGTCACGCCGGCTCTGGTGGGGTCCAGAGTGGCTGATGGGATCAGAAACATCTTGGCCTGTCTGTCAGACAGATGTTACTTCTTTGAGTTTGACTGGGCTCCGTGTACATGCTGTAGTCGCTGAGACGACGTCGGAGCCGGATTGGCGACTTGCTCGGTATAGTAGCTTGGATAAACTTCTGGGTGTTACCAGTTGGATTAAGCGTTTCATACATAATTGTAGAAACCCACAGGCAAAGCGGTTGGAGCCGATTGCAGGTGCAGAAGAGCGCCGGAGCGCATTGTTGCATTGGGTCCGTGTCGTGCAGACCGGACGGTTTGAGATCAGAGCTTCGTATTTTGCGCGACGGACGCGCTAAGTTGAAGGGCGCGGTCGCTCGTTTGAACCCGTACATCGACTCGGATGGGCTTCTTCGGGTTGGAGGCAGGCTCCGGAAGGCGGATCTTCCATATGAGACTCGCCATCCTCTGTTGTTGCCCAAGGGCGGACCCTTGGTGCAGCTTTTGGTGTCTGATCGACACATTCGTAACGCCCATGCTGGGTGCTATGCTTTGTTGGCTATTTTGCAACGCGAGTTTTGGATTTTGTCTGCCCGAAGAGCAATCCGTAGTGTCCTGTTTCGATGTATTGCATGTTATAGGTTGAAGGCATCCACGATGCAACCACAGATGGGTGATTTGCCCGCTGATCGAATCCGACCTTCGAGACCGTTTGACGGCGTTGGAACCGATTTTGCCGGTCCCTTTTCGATCAAGGCTTCTCCCTTTCGTAATGCCCGTATTGTGAAGGGCTATTTGTGTGTATTTGTTTGTTTGGCCACCAAGGCTGTCCATTTGGAGGTGGTATCAGCTCTGACTACGGAGGCCTTCGTCGCCGCGTTGGATCGCTTTGTTTCGCGTCGAGGTCTACCTTCCCTTATTAGGTCTGATAATGGCACAAACTATAAGGGAACTGTAGAATTATCTTAAGGATGTTTCTGTGTTTATTGATAAAAATTGTACTAGTTTAAGTCAAATTGCTGCCCAAAGGGGAATAACCTGGAAGTTTAGTCCCCCAAGTTGCCCCCATTGGGGAGGGATTTTTGAAGCGGCTGTGAAATCCGCAAAGACCCACCCCTCCGCCGCATTATCGGAGAAACGGCTCTAACTTTTGAAGAGCTGGCCACAGTGTTTTGTAAAGTTGAGGCGGTCCTCAACTTCTCGTCCTCTCTGTCCGCTATCTCCAGATCCAAATGACTTGGAAGCTCTCACCCCTGGTCATTTTTTGGTGGGAAGGCCGTTGAATGCCCTGCCCGAATACCCGTGGAAGGATGAACGCGTATATCGGTTGTCGCGTTTTCAAATGTTGCAGCAAATGAGCCAGGACTTTTGGCGTCGCTGGTCGCTTGAATATTTGCATTTGCTGCAGCAAAGAGTGAAGTGGACAGACAGGACTGAGCCTCCCAGGGAGGGTGATTTAGTATTGTTAAAAGAGGCGAATTTGCCCTCATTGCTTTGGCGACGAGCTCGCATATTACGTTTGATTCTTGGCGGAGATGGCACTCCGCGTGTGGCTGAGGTGTTGGTCGACGGTTCGATTTTAAGGAGAGGTGTGACCTCTCTCGCCCGCCTTCCCGTAGAGTAAGCTAGCGGTCTGCTTCTCAGACCGGGACGGGGGGATGTTTGTAATATATTGGGTAAAACTAAACGCAGGCGTTTCGCATTGCTGCCGCCAGAGGGCGTTCGGGGTTCTCACACTGCTAGCGTGGATGGCGTCGCGTGTGGTCCGCCAGTGCATTGTCCAGGGCGATATCGGTTTGATTTTAATACGCGGAGCGGTCTCGCGTCTTTTGCTTGTTGTTTAGATTGAGTGATAATTGTGAATTTCCTGTTTGTTAAATAACTATTGAATTTGTGTTTGTGAAAAACTCTGTTATTGTGACTTTTTCTTGTGAGAGGTGAAACGTGGCTGGCTGTTCACATCTGGCTGTTCCCGAGTGAAACTACGGGAAGAAATCTGTTTAGTTGTTCTGGGGAATTGAGATCTCAAGGGTTAGGTAGGGTGATTAGGAATTCCCCCTTCCCGAAGACACTCAAGTTTGGATCCGAAGAGAAAGAAGATTTAATTTGGTAAGTGTTCAATTGTAGTTAATTTATAGGTTAGGTTATCATATAGGGCCCTGTAGCTCCCTTCATAAGCTACGGTGGTAGCAGACTGCGTTAAGTTAGTTAGGTTTTAGTCGGGCAAACGTGGTGCCGCGTGGAGATTTTTTCCCGGTACTTACTTTTACCGGTGGTTTTTTCCCGGTGAAGTTCCGGTACAGAATTCTTCCCGCCGCTTCGTTTGTCCGGATTCTCTCTGCCACATTTTCTGGCAGCAGAGCGTAGTTGCTCTGCACAATAGAAAGGTTCGTTTCTTGATAACTCTGCATTTTCATAAGTTATTATGATTTTTTACACCACTGTTCAAAATAATGCTACAACTAGATAAAACTAGTCATTGGTTGAATGTCGATTTTATTTAATACTAATACAAACGATTAAAATTAGATTGTTACAGTCAATACACTTACCTGATAAATACATAATATCAATAAAATTACAATTACTGAATACCTATACATCATATGTATTCCGTGCTGCTGCATTTTCTATTCAAGGGTCTGATCTCTAAATCAATAAGCATTCAGTGTGGAACGAAATGGTTGCTATTGTTAATAGCTTTAAATTCCGATGATCAAATGCTTAGGCAAATTTGCACAATCTATACCGTTACCACTTTGAGTCAAATGATTTGAGGACCTTTACCAGGACAGTGATATGTGAAGCAAAGATATTGTAACCATAAAATTATTAAAAAAGAACAAAATCATAATGCCTTATTTTTTTACGACTATAGTTGTGATAAGCTGCATATTATGAATTATTAAAGTACCTAGTATAGTTCTTAAACTCTTGTTTCCTCTTTAGTACCACTTCAACCCATGTAAGTAATCACTGTCCGTCCATAAGATATTTAACATCCATGCTATAAGCTTAATTGTGTAGAAAGAATACACCAACGTTACCTATAGGCTGTTTTTAAAATATCCTAGGTAATAATGTTTTTCAGTCGCTTATATTTGTCTCTCGAACTCTGTCGCCAATCCTTAAACAGCTCATAAAAATTAAACAATTAAATAGTAAAATTATCACGAAACGGCATTCTAATTTTAGCAATTAATCTTTTTCTTAAATTTGGTTTACAATTTTGGAAATTTCAAAACGATCTAATACTTATTTAAAAATTTACAATAATCGTTTGTTTTCGGAAATGTTGGAAATTCAAAACATTCAGATATGATGACTGCCATAACACTATATATTTAAAAATCGTCAATACCATCTAGGTAGATTCTCATAAACAGGCATTTCATACGAGTATTTTACTGTGCTCCAGAATCAATTCTGCAAAATATAATTTTATTCATAGAGTTCCCGCTAGAATCGTACGGCTTGTATCTTTGCCCGTGATTTGCTTTGAAAATATTTTATGAAACAATCGCAGCTATTTACATGTAGCATAATGCGAATTTTATTTCGAGCCTTGTTATCGATGATAATTGAGTTTTTCCCGAAGTTTTGAGTTTTCTTAAAGAATTTTTCTAATTATCTCTAGTTCTTTTCTACAGTTTTTCACTTTAAGTTGGCTTATTTCCAACCCGTAATATCCTAATCCTAACTAATTATTAAAATGCATATGTGAGTTTGTTTGTTTGTTGGTTTGCTAATTATTTGTTTGTTAGCATACCACTAGACCTCCCTTCGCACTTCATCTACCGAACCAATCTTCCTCGAAATTTTGCATACACGTAGTTAGAAGTACGGAGAAGGACACTAGCGGTACCTTTCATCCCGGGAAAAGGCACAGTTCCTGTGGAAAAATCACGCGGGCGTAAGCCGCGGCGACAGCTGGTTTGTAATAACTTTATGGCCAATTTCTCTTGACAAAAAGTCTCATCAGTTAGCACAGATCTTGCGTTGAATATAAAAATAGAAGCTTATGTACAAAGTTGAGTGGGAGAAGTAAAAAAAGAATGTTTTTGCGATTCGTCTCACAGCCCATGAGTAATGTGGGGCATTTCTCTCCTGGCTTTCCTTATGAACTGATGGTATATTCATGTCGAACAAAATTTCATATTCAATTTGTTACTCTTGTTAATAGAAAGTTGGGGCAGAATGTCTGTTTTGAAAAATTACTTGGGAAAATTTCAACTCGAACAGAATATTAAAATCTGGAGCGATCCGAACGAGCAAGTCAAATAATATTTTCAATTTACATGTAGGTTTGTCCTAGTAATACAAACTCTAGAACGAATCTGGGTGCGGTTTTCATAGCGATGAATAATATGTTAATTACGATTTATCTAGTATTTATTTATATAATTATTCAGCCTAAAAACTTCTTACATCTTAATTCGAGAATGTATGGTAATTTATTTTTTACTGGCCAAATATTATTTAAATGCGAAACGTAAAAACTATAAGCGACGACGATCATTAAAATACAAAACAACTTTTTTATTTTTATTTTACCGTTTTGCTGACATTCTATAATATTTACCGTCAGAGGTTCTAAATATAAATCTTTTGAGGTTTTTTAGATGTAGGAAAATCTAAATTATATACCTACGAGTCTCTGAAAGCCGTTTCAGCCGAGATAGTGTAGTATTTATGTTAATTTATTACATTACATCTCTACACACACAACCTACCATCCTCATCACACTTTGTAAATTTACTTTGCATATAAACTTGTACTGTTAATATTTGGGTAAGTACTAGTAGATGTAGGTAGGTACGAGTACATCTCAAGAATTCGAGTCGCTTTGCGGATTTAAGTATGTCGAGCCCATTTATGTCTTGTGGCAAACTTTTGCGATTTCGCATCATATATTTACTCGTAAAAGTCTACCGTAGTAGTCATCACTACATCACTATCACTACATAGTATAAAACAAAGTCGCTTTCTCTGTCCCTATGTCCCTTTGTATGCTTAAATCTTTGAAACTACGCAACGGATTTTGATGCGGTTTTTTTTAATAGATAGAGTGATTCAAGAGGAAGGTTTATATCCCGTGCGAAGCCGGGGCGGGTCGCTGGATTCTTAATACTGATTTCATTCAGAGTTCTGTGCATTTCATATATTTTATATGTCAGTGTTTTAATATCAGTTTAATATCCGTGTCGCACCCTCTGAAGGTTGGAGATTCTACACTAGAAGTTGTTGACAAGTATGTTAAGGTCAATCGTCGAATCCAACTCGGTTGGGCAGCGTTAGGGAAGCTTCGCGATATCTTCTTGTCCAAAATACCGCAGTGTCTCAAGACTAAGGTCTTTGACCAGTGTGTGTTGCCAGTAATGACATACGGAACAGAGACGTCTGAGTAGTCGCTTACTATGGGCCTCATAAGAAGGCTCAAGGTCACCAAAAGGGCGATGGAGCGCGCTATGCTCAGTTTCCCTGTGTGATCGAATCAGAAATGAGGAGATCCATAGGAGAACTAAAGTAACCGACATAGCCCGCAGAATCGCCAAACTTAAGTGGCAGTGGGCGAAACACTTAGCTCGTAGAACAGATAGCCGTTGGGGCAGAAAAGTTCTCGAGTTGCGACCACGAACCGGAAAACGTAGGCCGATGGCAGGCCTCCCACTCCCACTGACGACCTGGTGAAGGTCGCGGGTTGCGCATGGATGCGGGCAGCGCAGGACCGGAAGTTTAATTTGCGCTGGGCCGAGTTAGTTACTTACTAATAACGGTGTAGTTTACTTGGACCACATCAAGTTAACTATTTTAAATTTTATAAAAATATAATAGTGAGTGCGTTATTGGCATTACTAGAAATGTAATTTAACTTATTGTTAAGATCTCGAATAAATTACGAGAAAATGATTTTTAATAGAAACAAGATATTTTATACCCATTGAAGTAGGTAAATAGCGTCTGAGAATTGTAAAAAAAATATAAACCAAATAGTCAGCCAGTATGCTGGTTTCCACACGATGATGTTATCTTTCACCGGAAGCAAGTGGTGGCCTATGAAAACTAACTTAAGCAAACTCATGTGGCACAGGTAGGATTTAAACCTGGGTCCTTTCCGATCTCAAGTGTCGTCCCACTCAACCACCACAGTGTCATACTATAGTATACATATGTGTGTCTTTTCTCTCGGTGACAGCAGTTGTCAAACACTTAAAAACCTAAGCTCTGTTTATTTTAATTAATTAAAAATAGTAAAAGTTCATTATTTATAACCAAAGTGAAGGGATTCAGCTTTATAACCTCGAAGATACACAAGAATAATAAAATTTCAGCGAATCCATCGATCACATACCAGTTAAATCAATCCGGTGAGCAAATATTTAGCCGTTGCAATTATTTTTCAATAGCAATAACACTAAGAAGTAACAAAACTAAAAATATTTTACACAAATAACAACAGCTGATTGGATTGCACTCTGACACTGGATTCTGACATCTCTTCTTCTGACATTGACACATCACAATAATCATAGACTATAAGCATTCATCAGTGGCACAGATATCAAAAGGCATACATTCCGAAAAGGATTCACACGCATTAAGCGATATTAGCGCCACCTGCAATTAAGCTTGTATGCAGCACACAGAAGTAAATTTTTTTTTTAAATATAAGCAGAAGGAACACAAATTTCACACACACACTGATAATATTTGACAATATTTGCATCCTGTTCATGATAAGGACTGTCACATAACTCTGTCCCTTTCCTTCCTTAGCATTGCAATGTATTGCAACACGAACCACTACACTGAAAGATTTATCATCCAAGCCGGATTTTTCATGCGAAATGATCCTTAACTGTCATATTTGTTGTGTTGTCACAGTTGTCATAAATATTTAAAATTATTTTTTACTGTTTTGTGCTTTTAAACTCAATAGAAATGATAAAATGCAACGTGTACAATATGTGTAGGTGTTTCATAAAAAAATATTCGTGGAATAT
The DNA here is from genome assembly GCA_018467065.1 of Ephestia elutella. Classification (NCBI taxonomy): domain Eukaryota; kingdom Metazoa; phylum Arthropoda; class Insecta; order Lepidoptera; family Pyralidae; genus Ephestia; species Ephestia elutella. The sequence goes on from CM031573.1 coordinate 17,821,637, forward strand.
CGTTCCTTCGGTAAGCAATACATGTTTTTTTGACGTGCCCAATGATAATCTACAATTTCGTGTTATTTTTGAAACAATAACCATTATTAGACTTTTGAATGCTATTTATCAGCAATATCATTATTTATTTTATAAAGTAGTGTATTAATTATAACCATTTCATAAGAAATACTACAAGTAATTTAATAATTTCGTAAATAGCATAGATCAGATTGACAGATTTGACGGATCCAGTTTTGTTTACTATGGCTGGGCCGAATCAAGGCAAATATACGAATTTAGTACCTATTCTATAAAAATCTCCAGGAATTCTTTTCTTTTTGAAGATTAAAATGCACATTTTATAAATACATACTGCGACAGTGAATTTTATTTCAGGACAAGGAAAATATGCCAGAAAATAATACCTCAAGAAAGAGAACTGTTATGGGGAGTATTTCTCTTACGTACTACGAGTACCAGGACAGTGAATGGACGCCAGCAACCATTAACATCATTGCAATGTTTCATTGCACGTGATTTTTAATAATTTAAAATAAATTTTATTGATTTAATGACTAGTATTTTTTCCCAAAAGGGATAGAATTTCCCATCGTAAAAAGCTGATGCAGATCCGTCCGCATACCACGCACGGCTTAAGATTCAGCGTCTCAAAATTTTTGGTTTTGCTACACTGTACCGAATATAATTAATTATCTTAGATCCGATCCTGTATTCTGTCGTTGTGTGAATAATAATCTTAGTGTGTGTTTTTGCCATGCAATTTCAAATGACATGTTCAGTCTGCTTACTATTATTATATGTCTGTGATGCAGCATTACTTCTGATAGATTGATTATATGATTAGATAAATACAATAAATAGTTGTAAGGGATGCTTGGGCTCAATTACTGCTGATGAAAAATTTCTTCATTGCAAAGACTGCAGAGGCAACTTCCATCTGCAATGCCTAAACATAAAAGATGATCAATTTACAGCTTTGTCTCGATCTTTGGCATGGACATGTCCATCATGCAGCAACGTGTCACATCGGCGTAAAAACAACACAAATACTCCTCAAATACCGATCGATGACAGTTCTATGAATATGTCTTATGATATACAGGATGGTAGCACAGCGTCTTTAGCTGATGTCGGACAGGCTTGTTGCTCAGGCTGTAACAATGAGGTTACAATGGAGAAAATTAGCAACATGTTTGATGTGAAGATGCAGGCAACTCTTACTTCATTTATGAATGATTTTAGATCTGCCCTTAAAGAAGACATCAAAACCATGGTACGTGCCGAGATGAGCGCAGTCGTGCAAGAAATCAAGAATGATCTGAATGTTACCACTGATTTCTTCAGCTCGGAGCAGGAAACCATAAAGTCGCGCTTAGCGGAAAAAGAAAACTCGATTAAAACGCTGGAGGCAGACTGTGAACGCTTACATATTGACCTCAATCACCTAACCAGCCGTTTATCTGCAATGGACAAGACTGCTCGCAGCTACAATCTTGAAATTCAGGCGGTCCCGGAAAGTCGCCACGAAAATGTCACATCTCTTTTCAAAAAACTTTGTCAGGTTGTCGACTTTCCCATTGACGACAGCAGTGTCTTGGCCTGCCGCAGAGTAGCCAAAATGGACAAAGTCAAAGTCAAAGTCAAAGTCAAAATTTTTTATTGAAACTTGGCCTTCAAAGAAGGCTCTTTTTCACGTCGATAACTAATTATTTAATCATAATATTTTATGTCTCAAAGCTACAAACTACTAGCATTTCGGAACGACCACTGCTGAGAAGAAATGCCGAAAGAAACTCATGAAACAGTCTTGGTCGCCTATCATGCCAGAGGGGCTATTCATTAACTTTATACATACACTAGATTGTGTACAGTCAAAAATAAAATAAAATATAAGTAAAAAAATAATAATAATATAATAAAACATGTTATGTTTGTGATCAAGTAACCACAATGAATTGGTTAAGAACAAAAAATAAAAATAAAATTCGAATCAGGATCGAAGCAGGATCCCCTGGCAACACCCGTTCACAAGTTTGAACATTTTAGAAAAATAAATACTAGTCACTTGAAGATCACAATACACGTACATGTTTTAACAATTAAATGTCAATGTAAATTAAATTTAAAAAAAGAAAGGTAAGGTTATTTTTTCACAATATCAAAAAGAATGTAATCAAGTGTGGAGTGGCGAAGTTGTAGGGAGAGGAACCAAACTTTTTTTATCGTTCGAAATAATCACTTATTGTGTAATACGCTTTTATTCATCAAAGTATTTTTAAGATATGTTTTAAATTTTTGCATCGGTAAATTTATAGCCTCGTCAGGAAGCTTATTAAACATTTTTACACTTTGACCCCACGAAAGACCGCCGAACCTTTTTAAGCCTAAAGCAGGGCGTATAAAGTTTATTCTTATTGCGGGTGTTTATACTATGTACATCGCAGATTTTTTTAAAGAGGTTTAAATTATGGGATTTAACAAAAATAAGTACATTGAAGATGTATTGAGATGCAACAGTAAGAATTTTTATTGATTTAAAGAGCTGCTCGTAGAGAGATCGCGTCGTTTTAGCCCGTACATAAAACGAATTGCTCTTTTCTGTAATACAAATATTTTTCCCTATCTCGGCTGCATTTCCCCATATCAATAAAATCCGTATGACATTATGCTATGAAAGTAGCTGAAATACACGAGTCTAGCTGTTTCAATGTTTGTGCACTGTCTTATCCTTCTCACTGCATAAGCCGCCGAGCTAAGTTTTTTGGCCGTGAGTTCAATGTGTTTATCCCACTGTAACTTACAGTCAACGGTAACGCTCTAAGAATTTGACATAATGTGCCACCCACTCTAATACTTTTGCCATTAACTATTAAAGGTATATCATTATGAGGTGCGTTCGAGAGAGAAAACTTTATACACTTGGTCCTTGTCCGTGTTTAAAGCCAGAGTTGTTGGTTGTAAACCAGTCAAGCACAAGTGTGCATGATGTATTACTTACATCGTCATAATTTTGACTATTTCTGTTGACTTTAAATAGTAATGATGTGTCGTCCGCAAATAAAACAACTTCACACAATTGTTAGGGCAAGACATGGAAGGTCATTTATGTAAACAAGGAATAGAAAAGGACCGATTATGGAGCCTTGAGGCACGCCCATGTGTACCGCCGCGCTGCTGGAAGCAGCTCTGTTAACTTCTACTTTCTGAGTTCTGTTGTCCAGGTAAGAAGCTAGTACCTCAAGGGCCGTCCCAGTAACACCATAAAATTTAAGCTTGTTTTTTAGTATATTATGATCCACGCAGTCAAAGGCTTTTGAAAGAGTCGCAAAAAATACCTATGACATCTTGGCTGGATTTCCACGCTTCATAGATTATTTGAACTAAAGTAGATGTTGCATCAAGTAGTGGAACGACCTTTAGTGAAACCGTACCTGACGATTATGTAAGATTTTATTTACGTTAAAATAAGAGACTAATTGCGTTAAAATTAATTTTTCAAATATTTTACTTAAAGCGGGTAATATGAAAATGGGTCTGTAATTGATGGGATCATTTTTTGTACCCTGTTTGAATAAAGGAATAATTTTACTTATTTTCATGAGGTCAAGGAAAACACCCTCAGTAATGCACTTATTGAAAATCACAGTTAGATGAGGAGCAATCAAATCAAATAATGCTGCTCAGAACTGCGACAGATATACCCCCAGAGATCCTCAGTATTTTTCGCATGTTGAGTGCCTTATACGCAAGATAAGAGTTCATCAGATGTGATACTTCTAAATCTAAAAATGGACTTAGGATCGGAGGCATTTCTTTTTAATAAGTCATCACAGCACTGGGACAAGAGGAGAGGGATCCTGTGATATTCTTAAAAATATTGGCAAAAAAATTATTGAATTCGTTGGCTGCTTCGTCGTTAGAATTATATGGTTTTATCACCAATTTTTAAAGAAATATTAATGTCATACGATTTCGATTTGCCTGTCTCGTTATTGATAATAGACCAAGCAGCTTTGATCTTATCATTAGAGTTTTTTATTTTATTAGTCAGATATAAAGATTTTGCAGCAGCACGTACCTTTTGAAAAGTTTTTGAATAACATCTAACATATGATACAAATTCCAGTTGCTAAAATTATATTGTTTTTGGCCATACAGTTCATATAGCTTATTTCTACTAATATAAATGCCATTTGTTTGTTTAATCGCAGAAATTTAGTTTTGTTTTCTTATCAAATGTTTTAAGAGAAAAAAGATTTGTTAAATTCATGTTTCACTGTATTAAAAACCTCATCATAATGGTCATTCGGATTTTTATTTGGGTCTATCTTTCAGGCAATTTTTTGTTTATAGATTCATGAAAACGCATTTTCCGGTGCTTAGTCAGCGGCCTACAGGTTACAGGAGCGGAGCCAAGGTTAGACTCGTCGTGCGTGTCAGTGACACCTGTTGACCCAGGTGGTCAGACCCCAGACAGGCAAAAAGCTTTTGTCAGAGGCCAAGCAATCACAGAAAATGTTATCTATACATTTGGCAGAGGTTGAACAATTCTAGTAAGGTTCAAAAGAATGTGTTTTTCAAATTAAATGAATCAAGCAAAATTCTAAATCCATTGCTTTCCGAACATGAAACTAAAATATCAACGTTAAAATCACCGCATAAAATTATATGTTTACCGCTGCTAGAACTAACCCGCCTGAGGGCTTCTTCCAAAACATTTAAAAGAGTGTCATGACTAGCTGAAGGCGGTCTATAAAGGCACAAATAATGGCATATTTGTCCAACTCCACACAAGAAAAGTTCTATTGTACATTCAAGAGACAGCCTTACTATGTCTTTTCTCTCTTTACATTTATAATCTCTGTTTATTAATATTAAGGACCCACCGTGGTCAAATTTTTGTCTTACAAATGCACTTGCTAATATATATTTATTCAAGGAAGTTTAGTTTAATTTCATGTTTAAAGAAGTGTTCACGTAAAACACAAAAATACTCAACATTATTATGTTCCAAAAATAAACAGATTTCATTAAATTTGCTAGTGAAGACCTGTATATTTTGATGTACAAGATTTATATAGGAAGAGGCTTCCACCTCTGTCTTATTATCTAGTTTAAAACTAAGTTATTAGTACTGGTACTAATATCAGATGACTTCGTTATATTAGGTATAACGGGTCTATATATATATTGTATGCTAACAGTTTAGCAATAGTCAGCTTATGTCTATAGGAGGTAGGTACACAGTACCATTGTTATAAAAACAGTTGTCAATATATTTATTACAATCTAAAATATAAAGTTTTTCGAGATCCCACGTTAAATTATAAATGTGTGTATTTAATGAGTGTATGGACTTATTTCTGTAATTATTTTTTATATAGGGGAAAAGAACTAAAATTGATTTGACCAATACCCATATCCTCTCTATTTCTGACAAAGATGTTTATACAGTTTAATATATCTACATGTGTGACATTTAACTATTGCCTATAAGCTAAAATAAGTGTGGTGTTGAGATCAAATTTGTCACACTTTAACTTGGACAATATTTGAGAAATCTTCATGTAACCCGGCATACAAATATTACATGTGTTCTAAGTCAAATTTATAATTTCGAGACCAAGGGACCCAGGTTAGCACCCATTTCATCAGAGTAGATAACAGTTCTTCCGGGTCTCACAGTCAAGAGAAAGCTGACTAACCGAAGAGCCTGAGGAGGCTGCTGGTATTGATGATAGGAGCATCAATTGTGAGACCACCGGAGAAGCCTGTAAAGGCACAGTCTCCGGGCATCCTGAGCCTGTAGTCAGGACAAGCCACCACTGTATGATGTTGTCAGTGATGGAGTCCTCCGTAAACCTAGTTTCTCTACATTCGAGAACCATCATGGGGATGAATTTACCATTTGAAAGACATAAGAAGAAAAAAAGAGGAAAACAAGCGAATGTTTGGGAAAGTGGATATGTTGACTGATAATTTAAACTTTTATTTGGTTATGATGAGATTGAAATCTGTAAAAACTAAATGACTTTCGGTAAAGGAAATGTCGCAAGAATATTTTAATGATCCCGATTTGCGAGATGAGAATCGAAATTTATTGATGCAGATATTTATATGATTCCTGTAAGGATTGTTCGCGTTCTTTATACGTCATGTAAAAACATATCTAAAATAAAAAATAGAAAGCATGTCATATCAGAATGATATAATAGGGACCAATACTGTAATGAGTTTCTTTCGGCGTTTCTTCTCCCAGTGGTCGTTTCAGAAACGCTGCAGTTTGCAGCTTTAAGAATTGTGATGCTGTATAATTTGGAAATTTTATGTAAAGGGTTACTTTTGATTTTGATTTCATATGCCTAGTGGTCACTAAATTTATTGACAACCTTTGTCTGTATTAAAATCATTAAAAGAAGGGAGGGATGTGGCGTACTGGCGGAACTTGTTTACGGCCACCCGCACTGAGCTGTGACTCATTACATTGAGATCCGTCTCGGCGTACGGTCGGGTGCCTGAGTGCGAGCAGTCGCCACTCATTAGTTAAATATCAAGTTGTTCTGTAGACCAACTTCTATCCCGTATAATGTTAGTCTGGGGATACGGGGAACTTTTCACCAGTTAAAGAGGCCGCTGGTGTACCTCATGACGTCGGGACGATCCGGGGTTGCCCGCATGACGTTGCCGTATACTAACATCAGCCAGTACGGCACAGAAACAATCTACTGGACAAGATAGATGTAATTAGTGATTGGCACAGCGACACTCGCACATAAATTTTATATCATGAAATTCCCAGGGCTCATCGGCTAGTTATCTACATTCCGTTACATTACGCTGACCAGGAATAGTAAGACCACTTGCCACCGAGTCTGTTTGTTCGGAAAAGCTCAAAAGAACTAATGTTCTTACAATTGCAACTATATATTAAAAAAGCCTATCTGTTTGCTTCCTACTTTCTAGACTTGTGACGAAGTTTGACTGTATCTCACGATGTACAGGAGCGGATCCACGTATTTTTATTAGAAATACAAATGGGTAGAACAACGGAGACATTTGTCCAAAATTTTCGGAAATCGATTTCATCGAGAAACGTTATTTCGGTATCAATAGTGTCACGAGGGTTTTTAAGGAGTAACTTTCAACTTGTTCTTTGGCAAAAGGGTCGAAGTTATTTCGAGAAATTGAACATCACTAATAGTGGCGGATTATTTTTCACTTTATAATAAACTTGATAAGAAACTCATTGGACTGTACTAAATCCTGTTATTTTAACAACTCGAATCTTAAAACATTTGATAAGTTGTACTGTAGTATGCTCGAAGCCTGTCTGAGTAAGCATATATGAAATACATAAAATACCAGTCGGAGATGTTGGCACGTGCCTCCGCGTGTGCTCCTAAGTACCAGCTAATTCAGATCTCAGTTTCGTAATGCCGGTTACTTCTTGTCAATAATGTTGCAATATCAGAGCATAAGTGCTGAATACAGCTCCTATTTCAGTGTTTGTACGACATTCATGGTCATATTTTTTAAATGGAGTTCTGTTTGTTACATGTAAATAGTTTAAAATGAAATATTCTATGATTTGATTGTTCATAAAATAAAATAAAAATGTAAACGGGCCTCAAATATTTTTTTACTTTTTCTTTGAAATATTTTCTATTTTATTAGAATTATCGAAATTAAATAACTTATGAGTATCCATACATATGATTTAAATATATACATAAGTTTACATGTACTCAATTCACTATCGAATAATTACAAAGCTATATATGCACACCACGCGATGCACCGACGCATGTCACGATTTCAAAGGAAAAAAGCGGAATACTTAAAGCTCAGAATCAGCCACTCGCTTTCTTGTCGCTGCCGGAAATATTTCTCTAAATACTTCTGCGGCAATAAATTATTCCGCCTTCAGTGCTCAGAAACCGAAGCCTTCATACTTCTTTACTGCTCATTACTCGCAACATATATACTGACGTGGAGATTCTTAGTGGAGCAGCATTCGATTGTTACTCACGTATAAGTCGTGCGAATATTTAAATGTAATTAATTTAGTTTTATTAAAGGCTGTCCATTCCTAGACAGTGCAATTTTCTTATACATACAAGAGCAATAATTGCATGCAATAATTATGTAGTGCAACAATTGACTTTCAATGAATTGCCGTAGTCATTATTGGCCAAACACGTAGCCAACCAGAATTGTGGAAATCCTTAAGTAGGCCTTTGTCCAGCAGTGTGCGTGTTTTGGTCGCACTGAGCAGAGAGAGATGAGAGAGACCAAATCACTCGCGCTCGCTGCTGTATAAGCCTCCCCTTTTCCGCCCTGTACCAGTCGCGATCCATAATCCTTTCCAATAATTGAAGGATTTTTTTAGGGCAGTGTTTGAACGTCTTCTTGAGGCTAATGATACAAACATCTTCAACGATTTTTACTCGCGCTGCCCACATCCTTTTGTAAGCAAGATAATTTCCCACTTCATTTTAGCAAGTATTCTATTTTACAAAAAATAATAATAAATACATATTAAAATAAGTAAAGTTATCTTTATTAGAGTGAAATAGGTAATAGGTTAGAGTACTAGAGAACGCCGAAGTAATTTTTCGTTCGTTCAAGTAAGACGTTTATTACTTCCATGAAAAAAACGATGGTTTTCCCAAGTAAAATGCTTTATAAGAAATATGACCTGTTTGCAACATAGAGCAACACGGACTCCTTACGGAGGAGAAGCCACTTAGCGACATGTTTTTCATTCAAATCTTTCTGGCATTTTTTGCGGGGGAGGGAAATTCACGCAAGCGCTGTTCAGGTACACACACATACATAATGAAAATCTCTGTAATTACGACAAATTACGACACACCACATATGAAAAATAAAACAATACATTCTGACAAATCTGTCACCACCCGTCAGAATTTTTTGTGTACGAATATAAGACAGAACACACATTAACATATTTTTGTCTTTGTTTTCAATAGTGAATGGCAAAAATGTAATTCTGCATTATCGATGAATTATAAATTATCGAATTTCTCGGGCCTTCAACTACTATAATCAATAGCTTTAATAAAATCTGTGGGAGAATTGGTTTAGCCGTGAGGTATAACAGTATTGACTTACTTCGCATTTATAATATTTATTGCTAAGGAGGTATGGAAATATGGATACGTTCTTATGAATGACATACCCAGACGTTAGCAAGCAGTAATTTGCATTTTTTATATACTAGTGGTTCTATCTGTGGGTCTGACGAAGAATGTGCACTTCGCAAAACGTATACACTCGAGCAAAAGTAGTGGTTCGTAATTGGTGCATTTCGCAGAGTGTGCACTTTGCAGAATTAGCATAATCCTAACAATGTGCCAGGTATTATAAATGCGAAAGTGAGTTTGTTTGTTTGTTCCTTTTGACACTTTATCTACTGAAACAATCTTTCTTAAATTTTCGCATACGCATAGCTGGAAATACGGAGAAAGGACATAGGGTACCTTTCATCCCGGGAAAGAACACTGTTCCGTGGGAAATCCACGCGGCCGAAGCCGCGGGCGAAAACTAGTAATAAATAAAATCAGAATTGCAAAGTTATCACGTTTATTAGTTAAGTACCACAAAGACAAGAAAGGAATACTTATAAAATTTAAATTATCTAAATCTAACTTAACTATTTCTAGTAATTTTCTCTGACACATCACTGTCTTGTTCATTCGAGGCTGACTTACACACCATTCAGTGGAAATCAGATGCCTTATAATGAGCTAAACAAATATCGGGACTTGTCTTTTGGTATCCCATGCAGGTTTGCTAGTTGTTGCACAAGTTTTTCCATACACACATCTCTAAGTAGGTATTTTTAAGAAAGCTGTAAAAAATAAGAAAATACACGTTACAACATACAACAATTTAAAACTTATACCTATCGCAGTTTATCGATACAGGACTACAACACACAATGTAAGCAAAGTAACATCACTAAATCTAGATGTTGGACAGAATTATCACTCGACAAATCCGTGTTTCTATAGGCGACCGGACTGATGTTGGTAAACAAATCCAACAATGACATTATAATAAAATGTATGAATTTTTGTTTAATTTATAATCATATGATAAGAATTTACTTACTAGAGAAATGTAACACCATTTTTCTGCTAAATAGATGTCCCAGACCTCTTTTTGCAGCACAAAATTGAAAAATTCGGAATTTTTTGTATTGCGGCCTATGTGTCATTCACACTGACTGATGGATTCTGTCTAGCGAAAAGTCCGAGTGCAAACAGTTTTTATAAACGCTCAAGTCCACCTGGACCTAAGCTTTGCCAGAGGGGAAAGACATCTATGGCGCCTCCCTTCCGGGCCGCGCGCGGAAGTCTTTGTTGCTCGAAGGGAAGTAACAAGTACTTTGTACAAAGTACTTATTACTTCCATGGTCTAGGGTTCTAGGTGATATGACATGACATGCATGAGCAGAGCATTAGCGTTGCAGAACTATCGATAGTTTGACTATCGATAGTTGACCTTGAAAAATAGTCATACTATCGATTTGACATGTGTCAATACTATCGATACCAAAACCAAACCAAAACTATCGATATTATTGCTTTTCGATACTATCGATACTATTGATGTTTTCTAATCATTAATTACTATAACGATACTTTTGGTTATCTTACTATCATCAATAATATTGCATAACTAATCGATATCGATACTTTTGGTTATCTATCATCAATAGTATTGCAAACTATTGCTGCAACCATGGAAGTAGAAAGTACTTTGTACAACAAAGTACTTTTTACTTCCATGGCTGCAACACTACAGAGCATGATACTGACACTGACTGACAGTGACACCTGACAGACACTTAAAATTAAAATCTGCGTCGCGTCAGTTCGGTTCAAATATTTCTGCGATTTGTTTATTTAATTTAAATACGCTTATTACGTGTATGTATATTGTGAACTACTATTTGAATTACTAAAAATGGAAGAGAAAAAAACACGTGGGTCTAATTACACTGTGGCGGAAAAAGATATTCTCCTGACATTGGTCCGAAAGTGAGTATGTGCCTAAACCCTAAACTGTGAATAAACAATGTGGTTTTTGTTCAATTACAAATGAGATCAATGTATATTTCAGATATCACAATCTTATTGAAAATAAGAAGTTAAATGCCAGCATTATTTTAAAGAAGCGTGAAGCTTGGCAGTCTATTTGCCAACAGTACAACGCTGTTTCTGCAAGCGGCTTAAGAACGTGGAAACAACTCCGGCATCTATATGAGAACCTAAAACAACGTTCTAAGAATAAAAATGTAACAAACTATTTCAAAATATACTTTACTACCCGCGCCCCGGGGTTTCACTCCCGTGGGAATTTCGGGATAAAAAGTACCCTATGTGCTTTTCCCGGTATTTTTCTATCCGTATACCAAATTTCATCGAAATCCGTTCAGTAAATTTTGCGTGATTGAGTAACAAACATCCTTGCAAACTGACATTTAAACTTTTGCATTTATAATAGTTATTAGTATTACTTTTATTTTAATACATTAGTAGGATTAGCTTTTATTAACTTCCAATGTATGTATGTAACAGTTCGGGTGGAATTTTGAAGCAGATATCTTCAACGGATTAAGCTGAAATTTTGTATAAGCTAGTTTATATGACAATGCATTATTATGATAAGCATAACTTGAAGGGGCACCCAGGATCCGCTCTCAACGAGGGAACATTAAAAAAGGTAAAATTAAAACGGTTAACAGCCCCAAGATTGCCCTTGTTACGATAAAAGCTTGTGCGAAAAGTTTGAATTATATTTAGTTCTTACTAATTTCTTACTTTTTATTTCAGAGACTTCAGTTTTATGAAAAATCCAGAGAGGTTACAGATGTAAACATAAATGCAACAGTGAATAAAGGTTTGTAATTTGAGTAATAAGTATGTATTTTTTTGGTTTTTTGTGCATCTCAGATGTAGTTAGTACTAAATTCTAATTTCTATAAGAGAGTACTTTAATAGGTATTCTATAGGTTTGTGAGAATGTTTGTTACTTACATCCAAAAACTATTGGACAAATTTTGATGAAGTCTGATACAACCACGATACAACACATACATAGGAAACTTTTCATTCTGAAATTCCCATGTTATCAGAGTTCTGGGCCGCAGAAAGTCACATTTTGCTTTTTTTGGATGTGTGTGTGTGGTAGTGGTATTTGTTCCGGGCTAGCGGTTGCATTTCTAGAGGTCTACTATTCACAGAACCACGAGTGAAACATTGGAACCTTTTGCCTTATGTTTGTCAAAATCTTGATCTCCAATTTCCAATGACATTCGTTTTTATATTTTTACAGAAAGAAATCAATCACACTGGTAGTGGGCCTTCTAGAAGCACGCTAACTGATCATGGTATACAAATATTAGCAATGGTAGCTCCTCAAATAAAGCCTATATCAAATCCCTATGACGATGCTGCACTGAATGTTGGTTCGTCCATTGTTAATTTTTGTTTTAAAAATTGCTTTTTACCCAGTAGTATCGTTTCGGCTGTGTGTTGTCTGTCGGTGATGCCAGATCTTTATATATAAAGATACTAGCATTTGCCCGCGACTTCGCCCGCGTGAATTTCCCACGGGAACAGTGCTTTTTCCCGGGATGAAAGGTAGCCTATGTCCTTCTCCGAACTTCCAGCTATGTGTATGCGGAATTTCAGGAAGATTGGTTCAGTAGATAAAGCGTGAAGAGGTAACAAACAAACAAAGTGA